>ML794707.1:334091-357012 GCA_009831015.1 Picea engelmannii
TCAAAATGAAAATGTCTCCTTGGTATATATAGGAGACTAGGAGGTTTAATGGCCTAAAGCCGACATAAATAAAATAACATTACTAATCTAAATTACAACTAATGGCATAAAGACGACATAAATAAAATAACATTACTAATCTAATATGCCCCAATTAAGTGGTAATGAGCCAATATTAGGGCTTAACAGTCGAAGTAAGCAAAAGAGCAGAAAATATGGAGTGAAGCAAGCCATTGGATGAGGATATCGTGGATGAAATATCAACAGGAAAGAAGGATCGTGGACAACTCAGAATGTGGAGAAATCCACCATTGGATGCTTTAAAGCACCACGCGAGAAGGAAGGAAAGACAGGTTAGTGAAGCGCTGAAAATACGGGTCAAGTTGACCTAGGGTTTTAGACACCTAGGGTTTTGGTATCTAGGGTTTTGGACACCTAGGTCTTGACCTAAGGATGTCGGTAAGTGATTGTAATGAATAAATCAGAACCCATATGAGGGAAGAGGGTAGGTTCAAGTTCTATTTACTTGATCTAGTTGTTGTTTTGTTGTGAGAGATTATTGTTGTGTGAGAGAGAAGTGCTAAGTGTGAGAGTTGTCTGGTATTGTAAGATCTTCACCTGGGTGCGAAGATCGACCCTATAGTTGGGTGCATAGGGAGGGGAGCGAAAGAGAGGAGAATAAAGAGGATCTGCTGGCTAAGAGTGAAGAGAAGAACTGTATGCTTCATCTTAACATATTATAAAGCACAATTCTGTGGACGTAGCCCTAGAGAGTGGGTGAACCACGTATATGTTGTGTTGTGTGTGATTGGTATTCTGTGTCTGTCATTGATATACTGTGATTGCATTACTGTTTTAGATCTAATAAGTAGATGTGCAGAGTAGATCCAAGCTGATAAGTGATATATGATTGTTGTGTTGTTCTTGTATTAGTCCCACTTGATATACCCTTTGGTTGTAGACATCTTTGTCCTACTACCCCCTCATAAATGCTTCGGGTGAGACTGCATCTGCTTCACAAGTTTTTCTGAAAGGGCCAATAGTTAGGGCTTGTTGGCGCACTCTTGGAGATAAACCCTAGGTCTTCCCCTGTGCCAACATGTGTGAATTAACTCTAACACCCCCCCCTCGAACATCACTATGGTGAAAATAAAGAATGGGTCCCAACGATGAGGCCATGTTAGGTACCCAAATACAAAAGATACATTGAAATAAAGTGAGGAAAGAGGGAAAACCTCATGGTAAAACACCCCCTCAAATTACAATGCATACAAAAATGATAAGGAACAAAAAAAAACAGTTGCTAAGCAACCATGTCCTTCACTCCAAGAAGACCTCGCAACTGTGCAAGTTTGTGCTCGTTGAAGATTTTGTTGGAGATGTAGATGTCTGCACGGATCTGATGAATTAGATTCATCATTTATATTTCCACACATATCCACTTTATCTTCTTGTAAAGAAAAATATCCAAATAAATTTTGGATGAAACTTTGCAAACTGTGCGGTTGTTTCTGGAAAAACGCTGAAATTTTGTTGATTTTAAAACAATCATAACTTCACTTCCCAGAATCCATTTTGGATGATTGTTTTTTTGAAATTGGATATTTTCCCGAGAGGAATTAAAATATCCAATTTGTTTCTGAAAATTTGGCTCATAAAAGATCATAATTGAGTCTAATGTGCGCAGATCCCATTTTGTCACTTTTGATGCATGAATTGCGCATGGAAAAGTGTCTACATGTGACCCCTGAGATGCATGCCATATATCTTCCACATGAAATTTAGAAAAAAAAATATGAAATGGAGTAGACATCATCTTCAATTAATGGAGTACAAATTTGTGAAAAAACTTTTGTAGAAGACTCTTCATAATAATAAGCTTGATCTTCTGATGGCTTCTCTTCTGGCTCTGTATGTTCAACCTCCTGCATGAAATCTTCACAATCTTCTTTATTACAAAATAGAACCTCCAATATGGTCCATAATTCATTTGTATTTGATTCTTGTGAGTCATCATATACTTGGTGGATAATTTCTGGAGAGATAGACAAGAAGATAAATCCTATGGCCATATCTTGTCTATTGAGAAAATCATTTTTCTCATTGGAGGAATCAGGCTCTACTTCCATTTCCATGGTTATTTGGTATAAGCCTCTACTTCTGAGAAGAATTATAATCTTTGTCTTCCACTCCAAATATTTATGAGGCGCGAGAAGTATTATCTGTGAGTAAAACATATATTCCATATTTTCTGCGTTCTTCAATCTTCAGTACCTGCACACATAATTTGGTGTAGATTTTTCTTAGCAGTTTGTCAGCTCTGATACCATGTAAATGTGTTGAAACTGCACATAATATATCTATATAAACAATAATACACACATTTTCAAAGAGAATTTGAGAAAGAAGAAGAATGAGAGAAAGAATGAAAGAATTCTCATTAACCATATTCCACACTCAAAGAGTGAATAATTTACAATAGATATAGGATACATGAGTAACTAATGAGCCATAGTGATGGTCTAGAGTGATTTGGACACACACCAACAGTTATGGGAGTAAAATGCCACCTAGTCTAGTCTCTCAGGTAATTACGAGAGTGAACTGCCACCTAGTTGAGTTAACTAGTCAATCAGTCTTCAGTTAACTGACTGAAATATAGTGTAGTGAGGAGTAGATCAAGGAATCAAGGGTAATGCACCAATACTGTGATGAAACCAAGGAAAGTGTGCATTAGCATGGTGATTATCCCCATGTTTCATGGTGACAAAACCAATGCAACATCTAAACTCAACTCAACTAGTCAAACTAAAGTGTCAACTGAAAGAGAATATTCTTCAGGTGGAATATTCTCCCCTAAAATATAGGAGACTGGATAATGACTAATTATGACTAATAAAAAAGGAAAAATCTTAGGAAAAATAAATCCTAGGTGTGTGTGAAGTAGCTCCAACAAAACCTTTCCTTGATATATTCTTGCAATCATCTTATGCCAAAACGAATTGAAATTGTGTTTTTTCAATTGTGTTATTTAAAGTAAATATGGGAAAATGTTATTTGCATTCTAGCATGAAGTTGATGTTGNGCTTATACTGAGAGGGGGGGGGGGGTGAATCATTATAATATACTTGTTACTTTATTTAACCATTCATCAATAATTCATTAGTTGAGAAACAATAATCACTTATAAAATCAAATCACAATGCACAAAGTTTAACATGGAAACCCAATTGGGAGAAAATCTTAAAACGTATCTTTATAAATGTCTATAAGCATCAACTTATCATTACAAATATTGCAGGCACCAACCTATTGGAGACACCAACCTCCTTAACTAAGCACCAAATTAGAAATATCTAGGCACCAACCTACTAGAGACACCAATCTCGTCAACTAAGCACCAACTCAGCAACACCTATAGGCACTATCCTATTGATATAATATTTGCAGACACCAACCTGTTGGAGACACCAATCTCCTCACCTAAGAACCAAATCAATAAGACATTTGTAGACACGAATCCAAGATCTGCATACATAGATTACTTATGACTTCACCTGCATGCTTCATACTTCATACATAGCTTCAAACCCTAGTCACATTTATCCTTCATGCTCTAGTGAGCCTCATAACATCATTCCTAGAATATGATCCCAGACTATAACATAATGATCTCAAAACAATTCACTTTTCAACATCACATACCTTCATCCCTTCATAACACAGCTTAAGAACAAGAAAACCCCTCAGACTTCTATTTCACACCTTTAGATCCCAAAAATACACCCCATGTCCTATAACACACCTTATATCTCTTCTATGTACCTTATACTTTATCTCTTTCTTGGATGCACTTAAAATGTGAACATATATCTTGTATTTATTGTAATTTTTTCATCACTTTGTGGGTCGACCTAAATTTTCTTGTTGGTTTTTTAGGCAAAAAAATTCATATCTCCTCATTCCTAAGGATTTAGAGAGAATTCCATATACCATTGGAAAGGTATCAAAATAAAATTTCCAACCATATAAACTATGCTCCAATTTGAGCTAGGTATCTAACAAGAAAATTCATTCAATTATAGGGTATCCAAACTAAGCATAAAAAATCCAAAAACAAAATTTCCAACAATCTCCATCTTACAATATTTATCTTGCAAAATATGTAGTCACCCCTTGTCTTTAACATCAATGAAAACAATATTTTCAAAAATATCCCCCTTTGTCATTGATGGAAACGCTTATTTAATTTTGATACTCTACTATGACCCAAAGGGGGCATATATATGGATAAATGTATATGATATGACCCCAAGGGGGGAGTATATGGGCCTAAATGTACATGTAATGTGTAAATACATATGTAATATGGTCGGCCTGGTGATAAAGGGGCCTCATGTGCAAGTGTGAATAGCTATATATAAGAGATCATGTATTCATTATTGACATGTGAATTGTGAAGTATGAAAGGTACTTGGTTATTTGGAGGGGGTTCCCCTATTATTTAAGGAGTTATTTTGTAACTTATCAATATAGGAGTTGTGCCCCACATTGACATTCTATAAATGGTGTGTACTTATGTTATTTTATGATATTTGTAAGTATTTGGATCATAACATTTATGCCCCCCTTGGGACATACTCCCCATGTCTGCAACTTTCCTTATGTATGCAATTCTTTCTCTATTTGCAACTTCTCCCCCTTTGACATCAATGGAAACTGCATTCTCCCCCTGATCTTGTCCTTCTCCTCAAGCACTCCTATGTGCAATTTAAAAGTACATCTCTAATATCCCACTTGTTGACAACTGATCATTATCCATGTGTCTCTGCTACAAATATCCAACACTAATACTTCTATTTGATTGTTTTTATTGATCAAACCTTCCATTCCAAAGTCACGACATTGATCTTTTGAATGGGGTGAAACTTTAGTTTTAAATTTATTTGAATTTGTTTCTTCCTCCACATTCCTTTCTGACAAGGACCAATTAGATGAATTATTTTATCCAAAATATTATTGTAAACTTGAATTTCAATTTTCACAAGGAAATGTCCCAACTTTACCTTTTTTAGAAATGGGGTGTACATGTGTCGAGTGAGAATCAAAACAATGAATCTCCCTTCCATATTCATCTTGATTGTCATAACCTTTGTCATAATGTTTTTTTATCTCTCCGTCTTTCTTGCTTTTGCTTCCATTCCCAAACCTTTTAGCATTATTGTTTATGTTTGGAAAGAACAAATTATTCCATGTTTTTTTTAGGAGGTCATTATTGTAACGTGCTATGTTCCCATAGTTATTTCACTTATGGATTTCATTGATGTAATCAATTAGAGGATCAAATGAGTTGCATTTTTTCTTAGCAAACCCATGAGAAATTATATTTTTGTTTCTCACATAATCATCCTTTGAGGTTTTGTAAGGACCTCTATTTTTTTTTCTCACATGGCCACTTCTTGTATAATCTCGACAATCTATTTCTTTATGACCAAAATTATTGCAAGAAAAACAGTAGCCAAGGAAGAGATTTTGATATCGGGTTATGAAAGGCCTTCTTGGTGGAACAACTCTTTTGAACTCATTCTTTTTTTTCTTTTGAGAAGAATTAGGTTTATATTGGTCATCATTTCCTTTCCTATTGTTTCTTTCACCGTTGATGTATCCTTTGATAATGTTAGCATATATATTATGTTTTTCTTCAATAGAATTCTGATTCTCATTATAGGCAAGACCAACCTTGATGAATGGTGAACTTTGGAAACTGAGGATCTCATTTAAAGTTTCAATTATGTTTTCAAACTTCAACTGACCACTTGAATTGTTCAATTCCTCCTTTAATGAGGCAACTTTGGACTCTAACTTTTCACATGTTTCTTCCTTTTCTTTGAGTTGAATTTTCACTGCTTCTTTTATTCCTTTTGCTTCTTCTAGGTGAATCTTCAGGATGATAATTATCTTCTATGTTTCTTCAAAATCATGATCCTTCTTTTCATGTTTATGAAATTGATCTTTCTAATTTATATTATCTTTTCTAATATTGTTTATTTAATCTAGGGCACCAACGAGTTTTGCTTTAAGATATTCTTCTTTTGAATATGGCTTTTCATTCTCATTATCTTCATTTTCTTCATCAACAAGATTTGTTTCCATGGTTATGGAGAGAGATTCTTCTTCACCATCCCTATCTTTCCTTTCTTAATATGGGCACTTAGCATCAAAATGTCCTTTTGCACCACAATTAAAAAATTTGAAGGGTACTTAACTTTATATTTTCTAGGTCCTCCTTTTATCTTTCTCACAAATTGTGCTCCTTTCTCTAATTCGAAGCTAGAACAATCACCAGATCTCTCTTCACTGGATATATCTTCATTAATATTTTGTAGCTTGTCCCAAATTTGTTTAGTTGATGTACACTTCATTACCTTGATAGTCTCAAAATATGATAGGCCACTCAAGATGAAATCTATTTCTTTTGTGTCATTTTCACTTGAGACCTTCCTAGCTTCTTCTGCATAACCTATTGTGATTGATTCCCAAATACCAAACCCAAGGGATTTAAAATATGTATTCATTCTCATACTCCATGATGAATATTTTTTTTCCATTGAAGAAAGGAGCTATGTTTATAGGGAGAACTTCCTTATAATCCATATTTTCTTAAGATCTTCCTTCAATGGTTAAACTGTTTCTCAAGGAACTCACACTAATACTGATTGTTGAAGTTATTCTTATATTGAGAGGAGGGGTTGAATTGATATAAGATAATTTTTACTTTATTTAACCATTCATAAATAATTCATTAGATAAGAAACAATAATCACTTATAAACTCAAATCATAATGCACATAGTTTAACATGGAAATCCAATTGGGAGAAAACCATAAAAATTATCTTTATAAATTTCTGTAGGTGTTACAGGTGAATCATCCTGTGCACAAGCAGATTCCCTCTTGGTCTCTAGACTCCTAAGGCCAAGACAGAAAAGTGTTTAACTTGGACACTGACATCCTTTTAGATCTAATTAAGCTAATGAATGAAGAGGAAGAAGAAAAGTGTACCTTTTTAAATGGAGTTTGTCCTAACAAAATCCAAGTTGAGCTTCAATCCCAAGCTCCTCGATAGGTCCTATAGCACAATCAAAGATACAACAAACTTCCTATTCTACTGAGATTAGCTCAAATAGAGATCTATCTACTAGAGACAAGTTCATGTGAAACATACACTTTAAATAAACAGGCCAGGCATGTATGTATATTAATGAGAACAAATAAAGAGTAATTATAGACCAAACTTGATGAAGGTGCAACAACTTCTTCCAATTCTCTTTGTCCAATCCCTTTGCTCAAGTAATCTAGACTGATTATGCTTCAATGGTGCCTCACTTATGAGATCATAAGTTTGGTATAATTCTCAATATCCATCCCCTCCTCTTCCATGGAAAGCCCTCATTATATAGGATTTGGAGGCTTAACCACCATGGAAAGGATCTCTCATTAGATCCACTAAGAAAGGGATCTCTAAGATATTTAGGGAGAAAATATCTCTTAAGGATTTTGGGGAGGAAATATCTCTCAAGGATTTTAAGGAGGAAATATTTCAACCATCCATGAGATCCTCTACCTTCCCTAAAAAATAGGAAACCAAATGTGAGGTGGATTCTCACACTTAATTACTTTCTTTTTCATGAATATTAATAATAATTCACGTGCACTTGGTTCTCAAACTTAATCAATTTATTTTCCATGAATATTAATAATAATTCATGTGTACTTTGTATTTTGGCCTTCATGTAATATATCCCTCCTCCATATTGACTAGGGATTGTGACATAGGTTATTCCATGGTGTCAAGGTGTATGAGACACTTATATGACACTTTATGACACTTAGGGAGAGGTACCTAGGTGTGCAAATTTCATGTGTAATAGAATGCCCCCTAAAGTGTGAGGTCAGAAGAGAGAATGATGGCCGAAACACTTTACAAATATTTAAAGCAAGGGTGTGGACTTGGAGAATCTGGTAGAAGATGAAAACAACCATAAAACAAATGTTATGACATGTTTCAAACCCAAGGTAGGCATACCTATGCTTGAGTGATAAAGACTTTCCAGGTATGGCCGCCATAAAATACACTGCGGATCCATAATCATATTGACTGAAGAGTATAGCCACCAAAGATACAATGTGGATATATACTTCCATGACATGAACTAATCGTAGCCACAAAAAATACACAGTGGATCTACGAGACGACAAGACATAGCCACAAATCAATACAAAGTGGATCTATGTTACAATACATGTGTCATAGTTCAAAATAACTCCTTCGCAACCTGGGCAAAGTATATATAAGAGTGATAACTCAACCCAGGGTCTTCTTACCGATCCCGATGAAATACAATTCTAACCATGTAAATATATGTCCTGATGTTGAACATGGCAGAAACCACTTGATTACCGGTCAATGATGTAAACCGTTAACAAGTGTGAGGGAAATCACCATTGATGTCAATGATTCCCAAGGTACTCTAGTACATTCCAACGAATGTGAATGGATGAGCTGAAGTAAAACATCTGTGGAATCATTCGATTAGATGTCAATGCTGTAAACCCACTGTCGGATGCGAGGAGGACTGCCATTGAGGCATGCAAGTCCCAAGGTACTAACTGGTTTCTAGGTCTAGCTCCTGGATAATGTGCTGAAGTCGACAGGAATAGACTCGTCGAGGGAGGGCCTTGATGTATCCCCCATCAACGACACAAAACGTTCATAGAGATGTAATTGGTACATCAAATGAACATGCACTGACATGGGTATTGAAACAAGATATTTGTGATGGCTAACTCTTAAAGCAGGTACTTCCCTTGAACACTGAGGCATAACAAAAGAAACTTGACATGGACCAAAAATTGATAATGCAATGGATGCTGTGAATTTACATCAGGTGACCCAGATGAGTGAGGAAACTCAAAGGATTGGTTCAGTGCAGAGGTTCAGCAGATTGAAATGCATGCAAAGATTAAATTTCATGTTCAAGGGCGACTGTAAGGTCACTAGTAAAGTTCTCAAAAAATGCTTGGCTTGCTTCCTTCAATTTCCCCCCCATACAAATAGATGAGTACCTCATTTTAATTTAACGAGCTTGAGGAGGGTAACACATGCTCGATATAACTCACCTTCAGTAAGTCCCTCTTCCTTTGTTTAACGAATTGGAAGAAGTAAGGGTCCGGTCCCGTATGGGCCCTTTAATGTATGATTGTTTAACGAATCCAGAGAAGGTAAACTCAGTGGTTTTTCATATTTAGAGAGTCTAAAAACAACTTAAAGATGACTCCAATGTTGTCAGTTTTCGTAATGTTAGTCTCGTGAGGCTGAAAAAGAGATAAATTATCACTCGAAAGATGCCCTTTCAAACCTTTTAACAAGTGGGAAAGGAAGCAAGATCACTCAACAATATTTTCATGTTTAGAGATTCTGAAAAGAGTTTAAAGAAGACTCCAGGGGGTTGCTTTTTCATATAAACTTTACGAGTCCGAAAAAGTGATAAAAGTCTACTCGGTTACATTCTCATGTTTTTTCAAGCACGAGAAAGAACAAAGACTAAGCTCAATACTATTCCCCCAGCTTGAAATCTAGTGGCTTAACTCCAGAATGATCATCAAAGATTGGAGACATGCCCCCCAAGCTTCAATTCATTCACCGACTTTGAGGTTGTCACCAATTTCTGTACTAGATGGAGAAAAATGATATAGGTGGATGAAAATAAGGTTCAAATACAAGATCTAATGAAAGACTCGACTCAACATCTACGAGATCTAGCGAAAGAATCGACCTAACAGGAGAGGTGACTATTTCATTTTTTAACGAGATTGACACATGAAAAGAAATATGCTCAAGGCTCTAGGTTCAATCCCCAGATTTCTGTTTCATTTTTTAATGATCTTGCTATAGAAAATAAAAAATATGTTCATGGCCCCTGTTTAATTTTTTAATGAGATTTGTATAGAGAGGAGAAACTATGCTCGTGAACTCTTCTTGTTCAAGGCTTCCAAGAGGATAACACTCTGGAGGGACACTATGTCAAGGGACAAAAATCGGTCATGGCTTCCAAGAGATCTTCACTGGATGGAAGAAGAATTGGAAGGAACACATGTCGAGGTCCATGATAGGGGTAAGGAGATAAGGTTCCAAAATCCCTACCGAAGATATCACCATGTCAACTACCAGATCCAAATCATTAGAAGTTGAAGTCATGGGAGACAGTGCCACATAATTGACCTGTGGCAGGGGTGATACCGACTGCATATAATACCCGGTTAGGGAGGTTATTGGGTTGATGGTCAAGTCAAGGCCAACAAATGAAAGTTGATCAATAGTCACCATTCTTCCATTGTGAGGGAAATATATTACGCGAAAGAGAGTGGACACAATAGATTTCTTGGAATAGACATAATCTCACCCAAGGAGTAAATCAAATCCAAGGGGTCCTGGACTACCATAACATCAATAAAGACAATTTTCCCTCCCAAAGTTATGGGAAACTGAGGAAGGATACCTAAAGGGTGACTGGTTCTTCTGTTAAAGAGAACAGAGTCTGGGTAACTGGTACAAGCTGAGGATAACCCAAAGCTTGCCAAGCAATAGAGGGAAATATACTGACAGACGAACCTTCGTCTGTCAACGTATGAGGAACGTCCCGACCACAAATGTTTACTATAATATTGAAAGTCATGTGAGAGGGAAGATGACATCCAGTTAGCACACCCTAATAAAAAAGGATGGCCTCATTACTTAGAAGGGTTTTCGCAGGAGAAGGAGGAATACCCCTTGGCACGGTAGATCCTGTTTCAACGAGAAAAACATTGGAAAAATTGGGTTTACTCTCTATCGGGAGAGTAGGATCGATTGATGATGAGATCTAATCAAACACCTTGGCACTCTTCAAAGGAAGAGTGGGATTGACCGATGATCTAACCAGAGCAACCACTTTGGCACTCTTCGGATGAAGGGTGGGACTGACCGATGAAGGGACTGGATCAATCACTTTAGCACTTGTCAGAGGAGGAGTGGGATTGACTGATGGTGGGATCGGATCGACCACTTTGACACTCTTCAAATGAAGGGTGGGACAGATCAAGGAAGGGATTGGATCAATCACTATAGCACTCATCAGAGGAGGAGTGGGATTGACTGATTAAGTAACCAGAGTAACCACTTTGACACTTCTCAAAGGAGGAGTGGGATCGGTTGATGGTGGAGTCGGGTTGACCACTTTGACACTCTTTGAATGAAGGGTGGGACTGACCAATGACAGGACTGGATCAGTCACTTGGGTTTCACCTTCCAGATTAAAAGTGGGGCTGATCAATGACGAAAATGGATCAACTACTTTGGTGAGTGGTTCAATCGAGGATTAAACTAGATTGACCACTTCATCAACCAGATTGACCGGGGATGGAACCGGATTGACCAGTCCATCAACTAACGATGGGTTGGGAGAAATCTTACGATAACCTTTTGGAAGTTGAAATTTTTCCAAAAGAGAAGAAGCCTCGTCCATATGAGGACAAAGGTGAGAATAATGATCACCTTTTCAGAACATGCAAGGGAATTTGATAGTTGTATTATTCTTGCCAACCTTAACCTCACTAGTTGATGGAGTATCATCGATATGACCAGTAGGGGCCGATGACATGGAAGACCACATTTCTAAGACCTTGGGAATACCAAGGAAGTTCCTCAGAAAATGGTCACCCTTACAAAGATTGCAAGGGAATTTGGGTTTCAAATTTTTCATTTTAACCTTATCTACCTTATCAACACTCCCAATACTATTAATAGTAGCTGGTCACTTAGATCCAACATTCGATGTAGATGGAGGCTTGGTCCCTTTCTGTTTATTCTTCTTCTCTTGTCGTTTCTTCTTCTTCTTATCAATCTAGCTACTCGCTTGAGAGCTTTCACTAGGTGAAGAAAGAGAAATAGAAGGAGACCTGATGGACGAAGAATGAGAAAGGTTGACATGAGGTTTATGTGGGAGCGGTGTTCTTACATATGAAGCACCTGCATTCAAGATCATCGGAGTGGAAAACAACCATACCAGTAACCCAATTGTGAGACCTGGAAGGCTCCAAGTAGCGATGTAAGGAGGACCAATGTTTCTGTAAGAAGGAAAAACAAAGGGTTCCCCTGGCAAAGGGGTTCCTTCATTGGTCATCCTGGGAACTGATGCCATAAAAATAAAGCTCCAACCTAGATTCTGCTAGGGAGAACAAACAACAAATGCTAAAAATCTAGTAAGTAAGCAAGCAAACAAAACCTTCTCACAATGAGCACACTAGTTGGTGATGAAATCCAATGTCGCAGGAACAAAGTAAGAAGGGGATGAGATAGAGCGGGTGGAAAAGTTACGTTGACAACCTGCTTAATGGACTTACACCCTGGTGCAAGATCCCACACATAATCGTGGGTATACCCTCCAAGGAGCCTGAGTGAGTCTGGCCAACGTCGATTCTAGGTATTGTGAAGACTTACCCCTCCACAATCACCTTTTGTAAAGACCCTAAAGATATAGGCCACTAACGTTACCAACTACAACAGTGATGCCTGGGGAAACAATTGACAGTCCGATCCACGCGCCAGGGCAGGGTATCTAGCTCGAAATCAACTTGAAAGGCTTCCACTCATAATTGTGGGTATACCTTCAAGAGACCCCCATAATATGATAAATCTCTATAGCAAGACCAACAAAGTAGGGTGAGTAACTCTGCCAGTCTTAATGTGACCTTGTGATTGACCCTTTTGTGAGAAGGGCTTCCTAGGAAAAAATGAAGCAATTGGATTTCACCGCTCCCTAACACAAGATCCCATGTTTGTTTGCATCTTTGGAAAGTTATATTTCACACCTATTCCAAATCCCTACAACTAATCTAATGTAGGTTTTCTACCAGAAAATTTAAAAATGTCTAATCAATTTTAGTTTAGCGCTTGATTTTTAAGGCTGTTGTTACTCAAAAGGAAAGTGGCGTGGACAATAAGGTGTTTTGACCGACTCAAAAGTTATGAAAAGAGATGAAGATGAAATCTTTTCATTTCGATGAAATCTATGCTACGAGAAGGAGAAAACATTCATCATTCTATATGCACAATGTCCCAAAATGTCAAAAAACATGCAATTCCGCTACTTCAAATGCAAGGTAGTTTCACGACTCAAAAGAAAGAATGCATTCAAAACAATGAGAACTGAAAGAAAAGAAGTAGAATCTTTCTCTAAAAAGAACTCAGTCAAGGATCCTAAAATCAACAAGCATCCAAGGAGTACAATAAAATGCAGAGAAGAATCCAAGAAATGATAGGGAGAAAGAGAAACCACTCAAAACTGTCTCGACAAAAACGCAGCTAGAAAAGGAAATTTTACGTTTCTAAAAGAGGCTTCAAGTTCTAATTAAGAAAAAAGAGAGTGACAAGAATACAAAAACATCAATAACCAATCCAAACCACTTCACAAACCAATCACAAATACTGGGTAAAGAATTCTACAAAACAGGCTGAAAAAATCTGAGTAAAAGAAGGCAATTTCACTAAAAAAGACACTAGCGCTCGCCTAGAAGGGTGCACAGAGTGCTGCAAATCCCCCTAAAACATTGTAGGGGAGTGTTGGCGCTCTGGTATGGCCTACAGGGGGGCGTTGATGCTCCCAAAACCCCATAAAAATGCCCAAAAATGCACAAAAAACTCAACTAGAATGCTTGAAAATTGGGGAATTTTCTAGTGAAGGTGGGAGAAGGTTGTTGGATGATGAACAACCAGGAATTTCTTGGGAGAAAGACATCAAATATCAAATAGAATGGTGAAAAAGATCTCTGAATATCTTTACAAAAAGTTTTCACTCAATCAGATAAATGAGAAGAAAATGACAAATTGACTCTAAATCGTCAAAGACAAAGAGTTATTCAAAGTAAGTGTTATAACCCTAAATTGCACCATCCATGCTTACCTGGCATCAGGCCAACTCATTTTCCTTCATTGCTAAATCCATGCTGAACAGACTCTTCAAAAACCTCCTAAATTAAGTAACCGGCGCCCTAACCTATCACTGGGCACGTTGGAACGCTGGCAGGCCTTATACTGCACGTGTTGGAACGTTGGTTGGCCCACTACAGCCCGCGTTTACCTAACACAGAAAAAATCAGGAAAGTTTCTAACAGAACGAAAAGCTTTGGATCAGTTAACTGGAATTCTCAGCCATGCATGGCCGAGAGTTCATCTAAAACCCTAGCTCCTTCTAGCCTATAAAAGAAGGGGTAGGGGTACTATTCAAAGAAGGAAAAATCATAGCAAAGAAACTCTGCCCAATTGCCGAATCCGTTTTTGTCCCAACCCTTTAGCCTTTCCTTGAGCTTTAGGAGAATTCAAGCAAAGCAGTTGGAGGACAAAGAAGAGGAGGAGCCCAGGATCAGGATCAAGGAACGGTGGCCGATCTCTATTATCATTGTAAGTTGATTCATCTTGAGATTAATAAAGAGTACTTTTCCCGTCCCAATGCACGAATCTTATATGTTTTATTCAATTTATGCTTAATCTCTAACCCTCTAGTAGAAAAATAGCATGCATGCATAGTTTTGTCTTGATTGCAGGATCGCTTTTTGGAAGGAGCAGCAGAAGCAACGAGATAAAGCTCAACGGAGGATCTACACCAACCGTCGATAAAAAGGTTAGTTGGTTCTTTCCATGTTTGCATGTGAAAAAGGGTTTTAGGTTTGGGGTAGAAGGTTAAAAGTAATTTCTGAAGGGTCATGATCTGCATGCGAGTTTAAACCCTAGCTTGTGAGTCCGTAGGGTAGAATTTCCCCACAACAGAATTGGCGACTCCACTGGGGATATTACTCTTAGGGTTTTCGGATTGAAGTAAGGTTTTTGGGTAGTTTAAAGGAGTAGATTCTCTGTTTCTTTGTTTGTTTTGTTTTCTGTTAGGTCAAAGCTAGCAGGGAACCTGGTTCACAATACCAGTTTTTCCTTGACTGTTGCTTGACATTTATTATCAGGACACACAAAGGTACACGCGGCCTGCAGAAGGCCTGCACGCGTGCAACCCACGCCCTAACCTTCTGTAGCCTGCGTTTGAACGCTTGCTGCAGTGGTTTCAGTAGCGTGTAGGACTAAGAAAGCTTGAGAGGCAGTCCCCTCCTCTCTGTCAAAATTTTACCTTCTCAGGGGGCTTTCTAGATCCTGTCTGGGTCTTGCTGGTTCACTGTCTTGTTTTCAGTCTGCATTATTGTGTTTGATTTTGCATTTATTTTTTTCCTTTTCTGTTAAAGAAAAAGCATCCAAGCCTTTCAGAGACTCTGGTTGTCAATACCAGAGGCCTTTTTCAGGTCTGGGCTACCTGTGTGTGGTTTTATCTTAGTCTTTATACCTACATGCGGGCTGTTTCAGTTCAGCCCGCGGGTACCCGCGCGCTGTTTTAGCTCAGCACGCGTTTGCACGCGTGCTGTTTTGGTGACAGTCGCGGGCTTGATTGGTATCTTTTCAGCTTGGGTGGGACAGTCATCCCCTCCTGTAGTGAGAAGAGCTCCTCTCAGGGGTTTTGAGTCTAGGGCTGCACAGTCAGCAGGTTAAGGCCTCTTATTCTTAGCCTGCGTTTTTATTAGTGGATGTTTTGATAGAAAAGACAAAAGTTTTTTTTTTTTTTGTTATTTTATGGTTTTTAGACAAGTATTGGAATCGGTGCTTTCTTGATTGCTTTTGTGCGTCTTTTCCCTGGTTCGTTGCAATCTGCGCTTTAAGCCAGAACTTTATTTTGTTTTCTTGGTTTTTTGCTTGTCATCATTTTCCCTTTATTGCGTCATTTTGCAATTAAATAAAAAAATATATATATATATCTTGTTTCATTTTCTTCTTGGTTTGAAGATTGTGTTGTTGTATCAGTAGCTAGGAAGAAGTCTTGTTTCATAAGTTGTTTGCAGTACATTTAGCGTATAAGTAGCTCGTAGATTGAGCGAAATTCCTTGATGTTTTCTGTATGAGATCTTAGAAAATTCAAAAAGAAAAAGAAGTCTTTCTTGTCGAAAAGTTGCTGGTTTTGCATTGTTTGTAAAAGTTTTTGTTTCCATGCATTTCTTGTTCATTTTTGCTTTGAGTCTTTACACACCATCAGTTTCACCATCATACCTTGTGACTTAAAAAATCCCATTAAAAGCAACGCTAATTAAAAACTATTAGACTTTTTGTTGGTAGGGTTCATACACTAGCTCAGGACTAGGGCCTTGGAATAGGTTGGAGAGTAAACTCTCCAAGGCCACTCAAACCCAACATTGGAGTTTGACATAGGGAGTGTGTTTGCACCCAATTCGTCACTAGGTGAGAAAATTAAGAGTGCTTACATGCCCAGTTGGGCTCTGCTAGGCATGACAGCTGTAAAAGGAAAGGTTAGAAAGAGAAACAACAAAACTATAAACAAAAACAAACTAAAACAAACTAAAACTATGAGCATATGGAAAAATGAAAAATAAATATAAATGGACCAATATCACCAATGTATAAGCTGATCTTATTGATGAAATCCAAAGGCACAATGAAGGAGAGGACTTGGGTCCCTTCTTTCTCCAATGGAAGGCTCTTAAGGCCCTCACTACTTTCTCTCCTTACAATGAAAAGATGAAGATGTGGGTGAAAGAACTCCAAGATTATCCACTCAAGTGAGAGGTGGAAAGCCTAATGAAATGGTGTTGATTATGTTTATTTCCAAAGAATGAGTCCTTAGCAATCTTAGCAGCATAACAATACATAGAATTCCTTGATAAAATGATGGTTATTCATGGCTTTTTATAGCCTAGCATTGGGTCATTATGGAACCTCTTTGGAGTGTGAAAAGGGGCTCTTTAGGGCTCAATTAGGTCTTTGACCAGCCCACCATGTAGATTGAGCTCGGATTTGGTGTCAAATCGACTTGGGAGCTGATCCATTAGTGGTTGGGAGGTCGACCAATTTCAATAAATGCGTCGTTTAGCAGGTGCGCGGGTTTTCGCCCAACAGCTGCACATCGTGCGCGCATGCACGCATTGTACATTGTTGTTACGCGCATATGCGCGCGCACCCCGGTTCTGTAAAGCGCCCTTCGATTTTTTGGTCATTTTGTATAGTTTTTGACCCTTTTGCAATGCTGTGGAATTAATCCCATGCCATGAATGACTTCATTCCTGTTTTGACGATGCAGATTTCTTGTCGCCATGTGTGGACGAAATTTCAGTGATAACAGATGCCCCCTGATGGATGAGGTTAGGAGCATACGTATAGCCGAAATCCATCAATGTTTCTTTTACTGAGAATGGTGTTGTAAGGAAGAGCAATAGTGGGACCGTGTAGAGAAATACTTTGGAGAAGAAAGGAACCGGTAGAACTCGACCTTCCAGAAGGTGTGTAACAATATACAACTGTGTACAAACGAGGCGGGCATGCCCCATGTTCATGTTGATGTAACTCTGAAAAAATATGACTGAAGTGTTGGTGTAGACAACTGCAGCGCCCTCGGGGGAGGAATGAGAGAGACAGAAGACAATTCTGCAAAGGAACATACTTTGAACGATAGGCAACGGTCGCAGTAACAAGCAACGACAATGATGCGGGCAGTGATGGCCCCGCCAAGTTCAAAGGTCTTCGGCAACTGATGATAATAATAATAACTGCAATAGCCGCAAAGTAAGACCCACCGCAACATGAGAAAGTGTTGGCGTCGAATGTTATGGGGGTCAACGACATCAGGGAGCAATGGTATTTCCCCCTGTGTCGTCCAAGATCTCTCATTGAATGGAAAATGAGAATCAAGATACTGTCGCCCTTCTGGAAATTATGCTGATGTCGACAAAAGGGGGACGCGACTCCCAGAAGCAAAGGGCTTCATGGAATATACTGTGGTGAGAAGTGGCAGAGGTACATGGACGAATTCAAGAAGTGGGAAGACTCAAGACTGCCCTTGGTTGGAGAATATATGAGAGAAACAATGGCCGCAACCGTATGACAAGGTCGAGTGTCAGGGGGATGCCAAGACCGAGGATAAGTTGTGCCAGAGGCGGGACAAGGTGAACAAATTCAGAGGGTATAGGTAAGTGATCTGGGTAGTACTCTGAAGAGATAGACGATGCCGACGAGGGTAAATGAGAATTAATGCTCCAACCAAGAGGACATGGGTTGCGTGTGGCCAAAAGGAAAGCAGGTCGCCAACGGTGACGACAAAAGTAAATAACGGGAAATAAAGGTGTTTGTACAATAAATAATGAATAATTGTGGAAAAATGTACAAATACAGAAACGGGTGCTCCAGTGTGAGATGAGTGCCCTAGGGAGGGAAGAAATTTCTTGGAAAACTGATGACGGGTGGGGGCCCCATTGGTGAGTTTCTGTATGAGGTAGGTGGAATGAAGATAGGTTCGCAGATGGGCAAACTGATGGTGGATGAAATGGTGGGTTCATGATCCTGCGGAGGTGCAGGTAAAAAAAGAGCATAACCATAAAGCGATGAGCCGGGAGTCCATATGGGAAGCTAGCAAAATGAGAAGAAGAAGGATGTGGTTGATCTGCAACATGATGGAAGACTACGGGGACTCCCATCCCTAAAGGGTAATAAAAAACAGCATGAGTGTCAAACGTGCCAAAGGGTGCTAGGAATGAGACAACTCATGTGGGTGAGAATGCTACAGGGTTGCAGTACCGAAGATGCAAATGGAGGTGTGGGTACTGCAGAGCCGGGAATGAGGATCCTAAAGGCCAATATCAGAGGGTGTGACTGGAAATGTAAATGCAATACAGCGGGAGAGACTACATGCCAGTGCTGAATATATATACCTGAAGGGATGATGTTGGTGAGTGATGACCAAGTACCTGCACACAGAACAACCAAATACCCAAAGTGAACTATATCTGAAGAGAATCAAAGGTATGAGCATGTATTTGACAAATGTGAGTAGGCGCGTGCGTACCTAACCATAATATGGAAAAAAGGCGCCCCGGGGGCCCAGGATGAAAAGTGACCCAAGGACAGCCATGACGTAGGCAGCGGGATGCTGATCCCGTGGCTGAAGACGGTTTGTCAAATGGACACCGTGGGATCCCAGAATGTTGAGTGGAAGTTTGGCAAAAGGCCTATATATAGCTGTAGGGCCCACATTGCCACCTCATTTGTACCTGCTGCTACAGTGAGTTTTCGAACAGTTTCAGAGGAGATTGAGTGATTCAGGGAGCATGAGGTACCCGATCGACAGCGTGCGAGTTTCAAGTTAGTGGTCTGATCGTCCTGCATAGAAATAGGTTTCTAATTTTTGGGCAGGGTAGGTACGGGGGCCATACAAGAGGTTAAAGGGGAATTTTCCTAGGGAGTGGGCCCGCGTGTGCGGGAGATTCAGTGGAAGGCGCGCATATATGCACGCATGTCCATTGAATAAGCGCGCAGTGGTGTGCGTGAGGTGGAAATTAAGGCGCGCCTTAGGGGCGCGCCTGTGAGGTGGACAGGCGTGCACTAATGCGCGCCTGTGGGGTGAACAGGTGCGCTCCCGAGCGCGCCTGTGAGTTTGACAGGCGCGCTCTAAGGCGTGCCTGTATTGTTAACAGGCACGCTCACGAGCGTGCCTGTGGGAAAAAACAGGCGCGCATACGTGCGCGCCTGTATCGTGAATAGGCGCGCAGGTGTGCGCGCATGTGGGTGGTAAAACCGCGCCTTTGAGGCAAGTTTTAAGGGTGAAGAGGGGAGTCTTTTTGATGTATTTGGTGTTTGCATAAACTAATATAGGACTCTGGGTTGTGTGCAGGTGGTTATCAGTGACCATGGATGTGCGATGGTGTGAGTGAGACTGGTCGCAACTGCGAGATGCTGTGGCCAATGCGAGGCCTGCATTTCGAGTGTCTTTAGCAGCCAGTGGGTTGCTAAAGTTTTTTGAGTTCCCTTTGATACGGGCATAGGAGTATTTACTCCAGTTCCTGCTCGAGATGGGGATCCTTGATCAACACTGCTTCCTCGTGCGAGGAGAGCAGATCCCCTTCACTGCTGTGGAGGATATATACTTCTTGACTGGGCTCCCCTTCCGGGGAACACCGTTGCCGGCAGAGCCTGTGCTGCCGAGGGATACTCTCCTGCGGGATGTCGACAAGCGATATTGTTCAGGTGAGAACTACATGGCTGGGAGTGCAGTGAGTATCAGTGGGTTGGATGCCCTGTTGCATCGTTGCATAGCAGCGATGATTGTTCGGGTGTATGGGTCACGAGCGACCCATCGGATCAGTGGTGGTGAGCTTCTGGTGATGGAGAGGGTGGTGGTGGGCCGTGAGCGGTTCGCCTGGGGTTTGACCCTTCACGCGCGGATGATCGCGCAGCTGGACCGATGTCGGTCAAAAGGTACTGGGGAGTTTGCGTTTGGCTCCATCCTGGTGGCCTATTTTTTGGAGAGGGTGTCGATGCTGCGCCCGAGGGTGCTATTAGAGGCACCAGGGGTACGAGAGTTGCGTTTGAGGCAGTGGTCCCAGATTTTGGTTCGCCACGGTGGTGGCAAAGGCGAACATTATTTTACTGCGGAGGCGGCGCAGATATGGCGGCAAATGCCGCAGGTTATGCTGCAGTACCCCTATGCTGGGGTTGACTTCCGGGGAGACCCAGACATGGTATTGCCTCCTGGGGAGGTTTTTGATGATCGAGGTATGTTGAGTGTTGTATGTTTTGATTTACGTTGTATTTTTTGATATACCAGTTCATATGTATGATGTATAGATACTGATATGATCTGTTGTTGCTTGTTTTGTGCATGTGCAGATTTGGCACCTCGTGGGCGCGAGGTGGAGTTGTACAGAGCGCCAACGCAGCGAGAGCGGGAGAGACCGCCACGTGGAGGGAGGCGTCCAAGGGATGAGGCTGCTAGGAAACCGGCAGGGCCCGAGAGACCGGCGCAGAGGTGCCGTTTTGATGACCCTGGTGCGGGGCCATCGCACGCTCCTCCGGTGGCGGCCAGAGTTGATGTTGATGACATACGCCGTAGTTTAGAGACGGTGTTACAGGACGTGCCTGAGGGATGTGGATCCGCATCCAGGACGAGGGGTTCTTGGAGTAGTGCATTAGACTACCGCCACCATGGCGGGGGATAGTGCGGTGAGCAGCTGTGCTCACCGCGATGACTAGCGGACGCCTGCCGCCTGAGCAGGGGGGTCTTGCAGGTGTTCCACCACCACCTCTTGGGGCAGGTGGGGGTGGGCCGCCACCTCCTCCTGAGGGAGGAGAAGCTAGGGGTGCGATAGAGGCACCCTGTTGTATGTATGTATATCTTTTTTGATTATATAGGCTGGTGAGCCATTTTTGGTACCGAGATGTGGTACTGGCCTGCGGGTTGATGTATATATATTTTTTGTATGTAAAAATTCAGATGGCCTGATGGGCCCACATATATCTATATGAGTATACATGTTGTTGAGAGCCAAATGTATTTTACATGTGTTTTGTGTTAATGATGATGATGTGTATTCTATCTATATGCTGTGACAGGACGTATGAGATGTTTATGTATGTGTAGCTTGATGTGATATATGCCAATCTAGCACCATGTTAGCTATTTCATCTATTGTTTGATTCAATTCTCTTGGAATATGTGTAAATGTAATGGAATCAAAATGTCGAGATAATAATCTAACCTGCAGGTATTTGCGAAAGAGACACGGATCGCGTACACGGTACACATTGTTGAGCTGAAGAACGACTAGCTGGGAGTCGAGGAAAATGCTAAGGTGACGAATATGATGATGCTGGGCGTCAGTCAGGAGGCCAATGACAGTAGTGTATTCGGCTTGGTTGTTGGTTGCTGGTCCTAAACAGATGCCGCTGGAATGTAGCATTTCATGTGAAGGGGTGTAGAGAGCCCAAGCAACCAAAGCGAGATTTTGTGTCCAACGGCTGGCGCCGTCGACGTAACCAATGTGGTAAGCTGGTGGAGGAGGCATCTGTCAATAGCACAAATGATTGTTTTAGATGAGGGAGAAAAAAGATTAAAAACGCTAGAAAAGCAAAATAACCTAAAGTAGCCTGACTACGTTTAAGCATAAAATTTCTTGAGGTATAACCCATTGACGGGTTCTTTGAGCGAGAGGCCTTCGGGGGAGGCCAGTATGTATGCGCCTTTGGTGAGGCAATGTTGGATGATGTAAGGGCCATGCCAAAGTGATTCAAATTTTCCGTGGCCAAAGGTATCATGGGCGATATCATAGGCCAGGACGAGGTCACCTTCGCGAAATGAACAAAGGTTGACATGGCGATCAAAGGTAGCCTTGGATCATTTTTTAGCTGCCTCGTTGTTCTGTAATGAAGATCGACGATCTTCATCCAACGACTCCAAGTTCAGCAAGCGCTGCTCCATTGGAGCAGTGTCAGGTAAAAGCTCAATTGCGGTGCGAAGGGTGGGAATTTCGCACTCGATGGGAAGAGTTCCCTCGACCCCATGGACTAAATGAAATGGCGTGAAACCCGTAGTGGTATTTACTGCCGTTCGATAAGCCCATAGCGCGGAAAATAACATATGATGCCAATTGGTTTTATGTTTGTTAATCGTGCGCTGTAACATGGTCTTGAGGACTTTGTTCACTGCCTCGACCTGTCCGTTTGAATGAGGATAATATGGTGAGGCAAACTTGTGAGAGAAGCCTAACCGAGATGAGAGTTCAACGAAGATCTCATTCTCGAAGTGTTTCCCATGGTCGGAAACAAGTTGGAGTGGTACGCCAAAACGTGATATGACGTGATTGAAGAAAAAACGTGCTGCAGTGTCAGCGGTGTTGTTGAAAGTGGGCATAGCTTCGGCCCATTTGGTGAAGTAATCGACGACGACAACAATGTATTTGTGACCATTGCTGGAGGGGGGATTACAAGTCATAAAATCGATGCCCCATTTACAAAA
>ML794707.1:365696-387731 GCA_009831015.1 Picea engelmannii
GGATTTCTCCCAATCTTCTGGTGAATTGACTGGTTAGCAGGTCGGCAGAGGCCGGTTTGTGAACCTGCAAGTTAATGAAATTAAAAGGAAAGCAAAATGAACCCAAATGAGGGAGGAATTGATACCTTCTCCCCAGTATGGTCACCAATCTGTTTGCACCCAATTCGTCACTAGGTGAGCAAATTAAGAGTGCTTACATGCCCAGTTGGGCTCTGTTAGGCATGACAGCTGTAAAAGGAAATGTTAGAAAGAGAAACAACAAAACTATAAACAAAAACAAACAAAAACAAACTAAAACTATGAGCATATGGAAAAATGAAAAATAAATATAAATGGACCAATATCACCAATGTATAAGCTGATCTTATTGATGAAATCCAAAGGCACAATGAAGAGAGAGGACTTGGGTCCCTTCTTTCTCCAATGGAAGGCTCTTGAGGCCCTCACTACTTGCTCTCCTTACAATGAAAAGATGAAGATGTGGGTGAAAGAACTCCAAGCTTATCCACTCAAGTGAGAGGTGGAAAGCCCTATGAAATGGTGCTGATTATGTTTATTGCCAAAGAATGAGTCCTTAGCAATCTTAGCAGCATAACAATACATAGAATTCCTTGATAAAATGATGGTTATTCATGGATTTTTATAGCCTAGCATTGGGTCATTATGGAACCTCTTTGGAGTGTGAAAAGGGGCTCTTTGGGGCTAAATTAGGTCTTTGACCAGCCCACCATGTAGATTGAGCTCAGATTTGGTGTCAAATCGACTTGGGAGCTGATCCATTAGTGGTTGGGAGGCCGACCAATTTCAATAAATGTGCCGTTTAGTAGGTGCGCGGGTTTTTCGCCCAACAGCTGCACATCGTGCGCGCATGCACGCATTGTACGTTGATGTTACGCGCATATGCGCGCGCACCTCGGTTCTGTAAAGCGTCGTTCGATTTTTTGGTCATTTTGTATAGTTTTTGACCCTTTTGCAATGTTGTGGAATTAATCCTGTGCCATGAATGACTTCATTCCTGTTTTGACGATGCAGAGTTCTTGTCGCCATGTGTGGATGAAATTTTAGTGATAACAGAGTGTAGAAGTCCAGTTACGAAAAGTTATCAGGGACCCCCCTCTAACACAGGGGCTAAACACGAGGTCGTGTAAGGAAAGGTAGCGGAGATAACCCCTCCAATTCCAGACTGAACGTTGTGGAGAACACATATCGAGGATTTGTTAAGGGATTCCGTCGTTTTCATTTTCCACAGAGCTTCATGGGTCTTGAATCCATTCGAGGTCCTCAATTGTCTTCCGAAACATTTTCTCTCGATACCCTTGACAGGTTTCGGGCTTGATACCCTGCTCATTGTGGTCTACCCGACTATCGACTGTACCTGCCTGGTGACTGTTCACGTGCTGGCAAACTAGTTGCCAATATTTTCTAGGGACATACACGGGTGACTGCGGGGGTATACCACGGTACCTAGGACAGACATCGGGCCACGCTTTGCAGAGTATACCCGGAGGGTGCTTCCGTATTCGAGTTGCACTTGCACCGGTAAGTTGCTCTAGTGTTGGTTGTTGTAACTGTTCTTCAAAATAGTTAGTGGCTGCTTGTCTTATCGCATAGGGGCTTTCTTTTAGTGAGTGTTACTGTTTGTTCATGTAGAATACCTTAGCGTGTCGTGAATCTTCTCACACAGTGGAGGATTCAGAGCTCCGCCGGTCACGAAGGCTTTTGGGCCTGTCGTCGGTGATACTGGAGCCACCCCCGCCACCATTGAGGTGGAAGCTAGACCAACGAGGGTCTTTCAAAGCAACCGGGGATTTTGAGCTCGAACAACTCCCGGAGGAATCAACCGCCAATCTTGGCGTAGTTGAGACCCCAACCACTGATACTTGGCCAGATATTATTGTGCCAATTCAATTTTACGAACGCCTATCAGTGCCTAACCCAGTTATGGAATCAAACTCTGTTACTTCCTCTGGGAATTCTTCCATTCCCATCACCGTTGCTACCACAGGAGAAGTTTCTCCGAAATTTCCTTTGTCGATGGTCCGGGCCACCATGGTGTCGGCCGCAACTACGTCGCACAGTGGACCGACCCCATCTATCGCGGCGGCCACACCTCCGTTCATACCTAGTGCAACAGGCCCACCGTTTTCATACGGTATGCCTAGTTCGGGTACAAGTCCTGTACTCACTTACTCCACTTTACAGACTTTGGGTCTGGGGGCAGGGAGCTCTAATTCTCCTCTACAAGGTCAACTTGGGGGCATTCCTATCCCTTTCAACGCTTTTCCTTACGCTGGAGGTCATATCTCTCCTTCATCCCCTTCGCTTGGTGGTCCGCATCAACAGTCCACCGGGCAACCTGCACACACAAGTTCATTTGGAGCTGGGATTCAAGGAACACCTGTGAAAACTCAGCGGGTAGGTTCGTCACCATTTGTTTGGAACAGGACGTTTGGTAATAACACTTTCGCATCCGCTGCTTTCCCATCTGGGGCCACACCCATTTTTGGACAGTCTACTCCGACACAGGGTACTATTCCTGCATTGGGGGCACATATACCAGGACCTTGGAACTCAGGACAAGGATCCGTTCCTTCCTCTGGAATGTCGTTCTGGGGTAATTCTTTCCACAGTCAATGGAACCCCGGATAGACTGCTATGCCTCTTCCCACAGGACCGGCATGGAGTAATCCTTCCCAAAGTCCGTCAAACACGATGAATGCCCAACATCCTATGTCCTTTATGGGGAATCAACCAATAATGTCTCCTCAGATGCAAAACCCTTACGCTGGTCAGGGCCACGGTTTCTACCAGAACCCGGGCCAGTAGCCAAACTTTTCCTGGCAACCTGGCGCCAGTCAAACTCCAGAACCCCTTTATCCAGGCTATCAGCAGCAACCAAAACTACCATTCTTGGCAACATTACACTTGCCAGATTTGACACGGTTGTTAAATGATCCTATCTGTCACGATCCACATTGGCCTCTTATGCCAACGAAGTTGCCTTCGGACATTCCAAAGTTCGAGGCCAAGCCTAACGAAGATCCAGGTGATCACGTGACTACTTTCCACCTTTGGTGTTCATCGAACTCACTGAAAGATGACTCCGTCCAGTTGCGATTGTTTCAACGCACTCTTATTGGGAGTGCCGCGAAATGGTACATAGAGCTTGATCGTTCACGATACTCTTCTTTTGGCGAACTGGTGATGGTCTTCCTTAACCATTTCCAGTTACCTGTGAGATACGACGCCGACACAGAGTTGCTAGCCAATTTCGAGCACACGACAGCGGACCATATCTCGGATCACATCCGAGAGTGGCAACGCCGAAAGAGTCTTATCAAAGTACTAGTCACACCAGCTTTCCTGCTAGAGTGGTTCATTAAGTCCTTGGTCCCACAGTTGTCCAAAGATGTCGCAACGTCCGGAGTTTTCTCTGAAGAAGACGCCATTATGCGGGCTCAATAGTTTGAGCTCATCTATTCTCAGTCCGGTTTGTTATACAACATCTTACCAGATGCACCACGTTCGATACTAGAGAAAACCAGACAGAGAGCCAGACCACATGCCAATGGTATCGTTGGTTCGGAACAAACCAAGCCCACCGAGCAATTGACAAAACAATTGCAACAGTTATCTATACAACACTCAGCGGCCAGCCAGACTACTGCTTTGGCTGATCCTCCTACCCAAACGTCGGAAGTACACTCCGTGCAGATGACTAACCCAAAGGCCAACCAGCAGCCTGAAGGGAAGAAAAAACAATGCAAGAAGGGTAAGGGGGATAAAAAACCAACTGATAATGCTGGCGAGGGCACCACGAAAAAGAGGAAGGCGAGGTATCCGTGAAACTTATGTGCGGAAGACCACCCGACCCATCTATGCCCTCGACTTGCGGAGGCCCAGAAGTTTGTCACACAGAAACAACAAGCCGTGTTGACTAATCCCTTTCAGCATGGGTAGAATTTAACTCAAGCCTCTGCAAGTGGCGAAGGGGGCAGCCAGGAAAACTGCCCTCCTCCAAATAATCCGTCTTCCGTGAATGTATACATGGTCAAAAGTGATGCGTTAATAACGACTAGAGCACACGATTATAACAAACCAAGCGCCTCTGAGAAGGGAAAAGAAACCGAGATCCCATCTCTTCCTCTACAGATCGAGAATATGTTGGGTGAAACAATGAAACGCATTCCAAAGGGTGCGTTCAAGAGGGCTTCTCACAATCCAAACGCAAGGGCCACCCATAACTACTCTGTGGTGGAAGATTTATCACAAATCCCTTGCGCTATGTCTGCTTTGGAGGTCCTCCAAAGCTGCCCTGCTCAGAGGAAAGCCTTGTTGACTTCTTTAGGCTCTACTGAGACTTGTAACCCGGGTACCATCATGTTAGATACGATGGACTTGAAACCTCGTTTGCCTTACCATGTCGCGTTTCAGATAGTAGTGGCTCACCCCACGAAAACTTTTACATGGAACATCTACTGCACGGTGGTCGACGAGGGCGCTTCGACCTGCATTATGTCGTTAGCATGCTGGAAATCCATTGGTCAACCTGAGTTGTCTCCATCACCTACTCCCCTTACTGCGTTCGACAGTCGATCTTTCCGACCACATGGCATCATTCCTTCTTTCCCTGTGCAGTTAGGGGGAAAGACCGTGTGCATCGAAGTAGAGGTAGTCGATGCCCCCATCGATTACAATCTCTTGTTAGGTCGTAGTTGGACTTATTGTATGCAAGCGGTGGTCACTACAATTTTCCGAGTCTTATTGTTTCCACATGAAGGCCGGTTAGTGACCATTGATCAGTTGTCCTTCTCTCGGCCTGACCCAGCCTTGGGGGCATCCACGGTTCCCATGGTAGATAACCCTCAAGCCGGTGTCGTCAACATAGGAGTTGGCTTGTGCCCATCTTTGATGGGTACTTTCGATTACCCACCTCCTCATGGCGATGTCAAGTTTATATCGACTCACCACAAGGCTGATATTTTCCATGTTTCGTTGTTCCGCACGACTTACTTAGAGGATCTATGGATTCTTCCTTCCCCATCAGCCACGATGGATGCGACAGGGCACGCGGGCATGTCCACACCCTTGTCGGCAGCTGAAGTAGCGTACTCTTTAGTCCAGCAAGCTTCATCTACCCTCGATCCGACTCCCGCACAAGAGTTGGATCCACTTCCAGAGCCTATTTGGGCTCAAGATTCTCTCGCCAACACCGATTCGTTAGATTTAGTCTTTCCTTCGGACGAAGCTATAATTGAAGCAATGACTAGTCCGGACAAACCCTGGGAAGATCTTCATCACAGATCATATTTCCTCCCAGAGTTGAGCCAAATCGAGGCAGGAGAATTCACTATCACCATGACGGGGGATCAGCCTTGTCCCATTAACCTCTTAGCTACACAGGATAGTTATGTTGAGGGAAATATGGCGACTATCGCTACCACGATACCTATCAATATCTCCCGAAACCCCGGCATCGTGGAGAATGTCTTCGTCGGAGCGGATTGCTCCCCTGAAGAGATTTAGATTTACACGGATCTTTTTAAAGAATTCCGCGATGTTTTTGCCTGGTCTTATGAGGAAATGCCAGGCATCGATCCGAAAATAGTTGAACATGAGATCACTACGTATGCTGATGCTAAGCCTGTTCGACAAAAACTTCGTCCAGTTAATCCTAGGAAAGCAGCAGCTATCAAGGCTGAGGTTGAGAAATTGCTTAAGGCAGGGTTCATATACCCTATACACTTGACTCAATGGGTGTCAAATCCCGTGCCAGTCGATAAGAAACAAGGCACGATTCGTGTCTGTACCGATTACCGTGATTTGAACAAGGCATGTCCGAAAGATAATTATCCAACCCCATTCATCGACCAGATCATTGATGAGTGCGCCGGTTGTGAAGCCTTTTCGTTCATGGATGGTTTTTCGGGCTATAACCAAATCCAAATCAAGCCTGAGGACCAACACAAAATGGAATTCATTTGTCTGTGGGGTACATTCGCCTATCGCAAGATGCCTTTTGGTCTCAAGAACGCTGGAGCCACTTTCCAGCGGGCCATGCCTTTTGTGTTTCATGACCTCAAACACATAGTCGAGGCCTATCTAGATGATTTAGCATCACGCTCTCGCAAACGACAAGATCATCCTACACACCTCAGACTCATCTTCGAACATTGTCGCTACTTCAGGATTCGCTTGAATCCCAACAAGTGCAGCTTTTGCGTCACGTCAGGACGTTTGTTAGGTTTCATCGTCTCAACAACGAGGATCATGGTCGATCCTCTTAAGGTGGAGGCAATAGTCCAGTTGCCCCCCCCCACGCACAATTTTACAACTTCAAAGTCTTCAAGGCAAGGCGAACTTCTTACGACGCTTCATTGCCAACTATGCCGAAATCACCAAGGGTTTCATGCGTTTACTGAAAAAATACGTTCCTTTTCTCTGGGACGAAGCAGCGCAGCGCTCTTTCGACGCATTGAAACACGCCCTTACAACCGCACCTCTGCTACGGCCACCGAATTATAACAAGGATTTCCTATTATATCTGGCTGTCGCAGAGTCAACCATAGGCATGGTTTTAGTTCAGGAAGATGATTCGTTTTCTGAATACGTGATCTATTACCTGAGCCGAGGCCTCTTAGGACCGAAACTTAATTATACCCATCTCGAAAAAGTCATTGGTCTTCGCAGAACTTATTTCGGAACTTCCGGTTGAGTCAGATGACGTTGTGCCTGAGGAATCGCCTATCCGGGGGGATCTATTTTTGATTGAATCATCAGACCCCTGGTATGGAGATATAATGATCTATCTCCAAACCTTGAAGTGCCCCACCTCTGCTTCTCGTGATGAGCGTCGGTGGATACGCCATCAAGACAAGAACTATCTCATACTCAATGATACGTTGTATCGGAGAGGTGTAGACTGCATCTTACGTCGATGTCTCACTCATGAGGAGGCCGTCATAGTGCTTAACGATTGTCATACGGGAGCTTGTGGCGGTCACTTATCCGGGTTGGCAACAACCCAAAAGATTTTATGAGCAGGTTACTTCTGGCCAACACTTATCAAGGACTGTATTGAGTCGGTCAGGAAGTGCCATCCGTGCCAAATCTTCTCATGGAAGATGAGGGCACATCCAGCTCCCATGTTTCCTGTTATCACCATCGGCCCCTTCACTAAGTGAGGGATTGATTACACTACTTGCAACCCCCCATCATCCAGGGGGCACCGTTGTATCATTGTGGCCGTCGACTACTTCACTAAGTGGGTTGAAGCCATGCCGACGTTCAAAGATGATGGAGAGACTGCAACTCTCTTCTTATTTAACCAGATTATAGCACGGTTCGGCGTCCTGAGAGAGATTGTCACTGACCATGGCAGTCACTTTCGTAACCAAATGATGTCTGAGTTAACATCAAATCTTGGGTTACGGAAAGAAAATTCGTCACCTTACTACCCCCAAGCCAATGGGCAGGTGGAAGCTGTTAACAAAATGCTTAAGACAATGCTACAGTGAACCATCAACTCAGCCAAGTCAAACTGGCATTTGATGTTATACTCAGCATTATGGGCTTACCGAACATCAGTCAAGACTGCAACCGGTTTCTCACCTTTCCAACTCGTTTACGAGCTGGAGGCAGTCTTGCCCATCGAATGTCAAATTCCATCTCTGAAATTGGCAGTACAGTTATTGCCAGACACTTCTCCGCTTGAAGAACGGTTAGTACACCTAGAGCAGATTGATGAACAGCGTCATGATGCGACACTAGCCAACGAAGCTCATAAACATAAGGTTAAGTGTCAATATGATAGGTCTGTTTGTCCTCGGGTTTTCTCTGAGGGCGACCTTGTCCTGGTTTATGACCAAGATAAGGACCCCCTGGGGGCGGGAAAGTTCAAACCCATGTGGTTCATACCCTTCATTGTTAAGGAGGTTTTAAAGAAGGGCGCTTATCGTTTGGTCGATTTTGAAGGGAATTCTTTGGCGGAGCCTAGGAATGGGCTCTACCTCAAGAGGTATTACTCATAGAACGATCATTGTGGGTAACTTTTTGTAACATATGTATAGTCTTTGTGCTATTACTTTTTACATTTCTTTTGGAAAACGTGTCATGGACGTGTCATTAATGTTATCTTTCGTCACTATGGTAGATGTCAAGTGAGTCTGAGGTGTTCATCGGGTATGTGGATGGTGCTAGTCCACACACGCGGGGGCTTGCCTTCGCAGCTTGGGTAATCTTTACGCCACAGGGTCAGTTGTTATCTTCCGGAGGGATATGCTTAGGTGACACCACAAACAATGTCGCTGAGTATAGCGCAGTTATTGAGTTGCTTCGTGACGCTTTGTCATTGGGTATCTCTTGTCTCCGGGTCTATCTAGACGCTCAACTGGTTGTGTCACAGATAAACAGAATATACCGTGTGCACGACCCTATTTTACACCGACGATTCCTTAGGGTACATCTCTTGGAATGCAACTTTGATTATATTACATATTTTCATGTTCCTAGGAGTCTAAATCAAATCACAGATACTCTAGCTAATCACATTTTAGATTGGCATCTTGCTCACACATAAGATCATGATCATACACATGTAAATATATTTTTGCACACATAATCCATAAAGACACAGAAAAGAAATAAAAACCATATATAAACATCCGAAAATCCTCAGAGTACATAGATGGGTGCAAGCGCCTCAAAAAGTGGGAACCATAACGAGTCACTAGGGCTTATGCCCTCAAAAAATATATACATGTCAGTGCTCGTGGCACAGAAAAGTCTACAAGTCTGTTCAGGGCCTGTGGGCCCTGTTATAATCATACACAGCTCGACCCAAACGCCTAAACAATCGGACCCATGTCCGAGGTACTCCTACAATGTGAGTCTACATGGAGGGCGGAAAGTCCTCTATCTCTGCCATGGGAACTGTGTGAGTGAGCTCGGTGAAATTCCGCTCAATCTGCCTAAGAGCCCTCTCGGCCTCTCCTGCTGGGGGGTAACCTGCTACTGCTGCTCCCCTGGCGGCGACAGCTACGGCCTCTGGTCGTGGGCGGTGCCTGTTCTGCGCAAAATCGGCAGGTCGCACGGGTCCCACATCTGCACGCAACACAATGTTCACCCATTTAAAACACTGTTACCCAAAAACATGATATATATATCAAAAAGACATAAAAATTACATATGCAAACAAAAAAACTGTACAAGCGGAGACTTGCCCATCTCCCCTCGCTCCTCACCAGGAGGCACTGGTATCGCTGGATCTCTGGAAAAGTTGATCCCCGCGTATGGGTAGTCCTCGATAGCAGGGATCTGCCATGACAACCAAGCAAAAAAGTCATCGTTGAAGGCCTCTACATTTCTTCCACCACCCTGTCGCAGCAGTAATGCTGCCCATCTACATACTGCGGGGAAAGTCGCCATATGTCCTCGTACTGTCAGTCGAGGACTGAAGCATGGAACTCTCTCGAAAAAGAACGAACACAGGATAGTCCCAAACCCGAAGTTCCTGTGTGTCTGCTGTCTGCACGCGGTCAACTGCCCTGTCATGCTGGTCAGTAGTGTGGTGCTCCAGTAAAAAATCTATGCATTCATGCACTGAATTGCACAGTTCATCTGTGCGCGCGAAGCCTGATGCACGGTTGCAGAGCCGGTAATCTGCCCAATGAGCGATAAAATAGTCTGCAGGGTGAGGCTGGTGATCCTACTAATGGGCACTGAGGAAGGTCTCGGATCGGTCCCAGCCTCGCAATACTCTGCTATCAATTCTGAGACTTTACTCGGCCCCGCAGGAAACGTCTGAAAGTTAACGGGTTCCCCTCTCCTCGAGAGGCCCGTCAAAAAATAGATATCCTCGGTGGTGGGCACCAAGGATTGCCCCTCTATCATAAATGCCTCTGCATCTGGGTGCCAATAGTCAACCAAGGGATTCAGTAGCCTGGGTTGAGCGCGCATGAATGGACACAAGAAAAACTTCACCAAGCCACACTGTGACGGCACGACCATCACATTCGAATCTACAGCCACTGCCTCATTGGCAGCCTCATGCTCCCTCTCTCTCCAATGAACGTACATCCTGCAAAACACACAAGGCAGAGGGGGAGTTAAATCTTCATCTCAACCACAATTTCCATTGTGCGGGGGCAACCCGCGGGCTGTCGAGGCGACAATCGCGGGCACCCGTGCGCAGCTTTGACTTTGCGCGCGGGTACCCGCGGACTGTCCTTGGACAACCCACGTTTTACTAGGGTCGACCACTTAGGGGTCGACGACCACCCCCAAAACATGCTCACAATTAATAAATGAAGTATTGAAATGCAAGATAGGGGAGTTTGTACTTACTTGGTCCAAGCAGAAGTCTGTTTCGTCCACTGTAGCTCCCGGAATCATGATCTTTGGGAAATGGGGTCTTTTGGCTCCAGAGTCAATTTCCAAATCAGTAATGGTGATAATGAGCTACCAGCTTCTATTTATAGACTTTTTGGCCCCTTTTTGTCACTCTTTTGGCCCCTTTTTCAGTTTCTTTATACCAAAAACCATTTTGAGTGGTTCCGGAGTTATATGGCAGGGATTTGATCAGGTATTGGGACATTTTTCATTGAGTTTCAGAATTAAATTAAAAAAAAAAAATGTACATAAGGATGGTCCATAAAAATTCTGTCAAAAATCAACCTGAGCATATAGGGTAGGATTTCATCCCCACTGTTGCATCTCGTTGCCTTTTTTTCTTACGATATAGGATCGATCCCATCCGGTTGTGACACATAACCGTCATATCTGCTCTAGAAGTGTCGCAACTTGGTGGTAGAGCTTACCAAAACATGGATGCCCTAGGTAGTTCCTGGTTGCATTATGGTGTCCATGACCGTTTCTGACAACATAGTAGGCTCGGGAGTCCGTATAGTCTTTCCTAGATATGAGTTTGAGCCTCATTCGCATGGGTCTTTTTCACTCTTTGACTTACCCTCCGGACTCCCAAAACATAACGGGTCTCCTTTTAAGCCCTTTTCAGACCCTCTAAACATGAAAAGATTGCCGAGCGATCTTGTGACCTGTCACGCTTGTTAAACTGAAATTTGAAGTCACGCCTGTCCGGCGGTAGTTTACCCCTTTTTCGGTCCGGACGGTCAACTGTAAGAACAAAGGAATACTCTATCGAATTCCAATTCTTTAGAAGAGTATCCTCAGGTATAATTTTATTCTTTTTTCGGGCCTGAGGGACTAAATTTACGAAAAAGAAACCCCCCCGGAGTCCATAGTTAAGCTCTTTTCAGACTCCCTAAAATTGAAAAGATTGTCGAGTGACCTTATTCTTTCACACTCGTTAAAATGGTCCAGAAGAACATTCCTGACGGAGTCCATAGTTAAGCTTTTTTCAGACTCCTTAAAAGTGAAAAAATAGCCGAGTGATCTTGTCCTTTTCACACTCATTAAAATGGTTTTGAATTGACGTCTAATCGGTGCTAGTTTACCCCTTTTTCGAACCGACTATACTATTGACGAAAAAGGTACCCCAATGGAGTTTTCCTTTTATGCTTTTTCAGACTCTTTAAATATGAAAAATCACCGAGCTTCCCTTCTCTGGGCTCGTTAAACTTACATCGAAGGACGTTACCATTGTGTGTTCTATCAACCGCATTTTCATACCTTACCCATCAGTCTAGTAACAGTTTGCTTTTGCGTCTTAACACCTTTGGCCACTGGAGGATTTTTCCCGAGTATCATTTCCTAGAACATCAGTCTTGTCCTTGTGCCTTGAGCTCGTATGTTTGTTGTGCTCGTTCCTCCATTGTAACGTAATATTCCTTTATTCTTTTTTCAAAATAATCAAAAAGAACAAAAAAATCAAATATACCCCAAAAAGAGGATGGGAAAAGTATTTTCTTTATTGGCAGCATCATGAGTCGCCCTTGGATAAAGCACATCTTTCCGTTTGATTCATCAGACTTTGGGATGTAGTACGACCTTAGGAAGCTTTTCTCGCTATATTGAGTTGTGTCCTCCACCGTTTGGTTACTCTTCCAAACATATGGAGAGTTTGCGTTGCCTCCTGCTTCATAGACTTATGATTAACAGATATGCTGCCTGAGTCTTATCACTTGTCGTGCTATTGTCCAAGGGAAGTTGGTTACTAAGCCTGAGTCGGCCCCTCTGCAATATGTCTCTTATCCGCATACCCGGCCATCCTGAAAGTCCAATCAAGTCTTTGTTCGAACTCACTGAAGCCTTCAGTCCGATCATCAAGATTATCAAGTCCATAACCGACGAGCCATCGAAGACCTCTGGGTAGTGCAGTCGTACACTCATATTACACTCCTACCCAAGTTTTAGAAGACTTTGAAGTTGTTGCTCGAGCTCTAAAGTACAGCCATCAGGCCGACTCATCTTCTGAGAGATGGATACTTTCTATGTATATCTTTCTGATTTCGAGATGTAGCTCCGCTGTGTATTGTTCACTGCTACTCTTTATAGTTATTTGACATGGATCTACAGTGTATTTGATTGGTAGCCATGGTTCTGATTTATCCCGAGCATGGGTATGCCCACCTCGGTAAGACATTTGATATTTCTTGCAGATGGTACCTCTTGATTCCTGATTCCTGGGCTCACTCATTCAACATATCAGTACAGATTAGTAAAGAATTGGTAATGTATTTCAGCCATCAGATGCTCTTATGACCTCACACATTAGGGGGCATCTGTTATAACCCTAAATTGCACCATCCATGCTTACCTGGCATCAGGCCAACTCATTGCCCTTCATTGCTAAAGCCATGCTGAACAGAATCTTCAAAAACCTCCTAAATTAAGTAACCCGCGCCCTAACCTATATCTGGGCACGTTGGAACGCTGACAGGCCTTATACTGCACACGTTGGAACGCTGGCTGGCCCACTACAGCCCGCGTTTACCTAACAAAGCAAAAAATCAGGAAAGTTTCTGACGGAACGAAAAGCTTTGGGTCAGTTAACTAGAAATCTCAGCCATGCATGGCTGAGAGTTCATCTAAAACCCTAGCTCCGTCTAGCCTATAAAAGAAGGGGTAGGGGTACTATTCAAAGAAGGAAAAATCATAGCAAAGAAACTCTGCCCAATTGCCGAATCCATTTTTGTCCCAACCCTTTAGCCTTTCCTCGAGCTTTAGGAGAATTCAAGCAAAGTAGTTGGAGGACAAAGAAGAGGAGGAGCCCAGGATCAGGATCAAGGAACAGTGGCCGATCTCTATTATCATTGTAAGTTGATTCATCTTGAGATTAATAAAGAGTACTTTTCCCGTCCCAATGCACAAATCTTATATGTTTTATTCGATTTATGCTTAATCTCTAACCCTCTAGTAGAACAATAGCATGCATGCGTAGTTTTGTCTTGATTGCAGGATCGCTTTTTGGAAGGAGCAGCAGAAGCAACGGGATAAATCTCAACGGAGGAACTACACCAACCGTCGATAAAAAGGTTAGTTGGTTCTTTCCATGTTTGCATGTGAAAAAGGGTTTTAGGTTTGGGGTAGAAGGTTAAAAGTAATTTCTGAAGGGTCATGATCTGCATGCGAGTTTAAACCCTAGCTTGTTAGTCCATCTGTTATAACCCTAAATTTCACCATCCATGCTTACCTGGCATCGGGCCAACTCATTGCCCTTCATTGCCAAAGCCATGCTGAACAGACTCTTCAAAAACCTCCTAAATTAAGTAACCCGCGCCCTAACCTATCACTGGGCGCGTTGGAACGCTGGTAGGCCTTATACTGCACGCGTTGGAACGCTAGCTGGCCCACTACAGCCCGCGTTTACCTAACAAAGCAAAAAATCAGGAAAGTTTCCGACGGAACGAAAAGCTTTGGGTCAGTTATCTGGAACTCTCAGCCATGCATGGCTGAGAGTTCATCTAAAACCCTAGCTCCTTCTAGCCTATAAAAGAAGGGGTAGGGGTACTATTCAAAGAAGGAAAAATCATAGCAAAGAAACTCTGCCCAATTGCCGAATCCATTTTTGTCCCAACCATTTAGCCTTTCCTCGAGCTTTAGGAGAATTCAAGCAAAGCAGTTGGAGGACAAAGAAGAGGAGGAGCCCAGGATCAGGATCAAGGAACGGTGGCCGATCTCTATTATCATTGTAAGTTGATTCATCTTGAGATTAATAAAGAGTACTTTTTCCGTCCCAATGCACGAATATTATATGTTTTATTTGATTTATGCTTAATCTCTAACCCTCTAGTAGAACAATAGCATGCATGCGTAGTTTTGTCTTGATTGCAGGATCACTTTTTGGAAGGAGCAGCAGAAGCAACGGGATAAATCTCAACGGAGGATCTACACCAACCGTCGATAAAAAGGTTAGTTGGTTCTTTCCATGTTTGCATGTGAAAAAGGGTTTTAGGTTTGGGGTAGAAGGTTAAAAGTAATTTCTGAAGGGTCATGATCTGCATGCGAGTTTAAACCCTAGCTTGTTAGTCCGTAGGGTAGAATTTCCCCACAACAGTAAGGAAGAAAAATATGTCACAAACCCAAACAAAGCATCATGAATTCTCAGAGATCAAGGTGTTGAAGACCCAAACAAGGATACATTGAGGTGATGAGAACCCTAAGCAAATGAAAACAAGAAAAAATGGATTCAGAGACTAAACTCCTGCAAGATATTAAACAGAAAGAGGGTAGTGCTTTGGTGTAAGGGGCACCAGAGCATTCCAATGCTCTTTGAAGGCTTGTAAGGGAGCGCTAGCACTTTGATAGTAGCGGAAGGGGAGCGATAGGCTTCAAAAAGTTCAGAAAAATACCGAAAAATCCAAAAATTCAAGCAAGTTTAGAAATCCAAAGTGTATGGGATGAAATGAAGGGTTAATCAACAAATTTAAGAATCAAGGACACAATATGAATAAGATCAAAATGAGCAAATGGAATCAATATCTAGGAAGGAAAAAATTCAAAGGTTCTTCCCCAGCGGAGTTGCCAATTTCTGTTACAGGTGAATCCTCCTATGGACAAGCGGATTGCCTCTTGGTCTCTAGACTCCTAAGGCCAAGACATAAAAGTTCTTAATGTGGAAGATGACATCCTTTAAGATCTAATTAATCTAATGAATGAAGAGAAAGAAGAAAAGTGTACCTTTTTAAATGGTGTTTTTCCTCGCAAAATCCAAGTTGAGCTTCAATCCCAAGCTCCTCAATAGGTCCTGTAGCACAAACAAAGATACAAAAAACTTCCTATTCTACTAATATTAGCTCAAATACAGATCCATCTACTAGAGACAATTTCATGTGAAACAGACATAAACTTGAAAGAAACGGGCCAAGCATGTATGTATATTAATGAGAACAAATGAAGAGTACTTACATACCAAACTTGATGAAGGTGCACGAACTTATTCTAGTTCTCTTTGTCCAACCCCTTTTCTCAAGTAATCTAGACTGATTATGCTTCAATGGTTCCTCACTTATGAGATCATAAGTTTGGTATAATTCTCAATCTCCATCCCCTCCTCTTCCATGGAAAGCCCTCATTATATAGGATTTGGAGGCTTAACCACCATGGAGAGGATCTCTCATCAGATCCACTAAGAAAGGGATCTCTAAGATATTTAGGGAGAAAATATCTCTTAAGGATTTTGGGGAGGAAATATCTCTCAAGGATTTTAAGGAGGATATATTTCAACCATCCATGAGATCCTCCACCTTCCCTAAAAAATAGGAAACCAAATGTGAGGTGGATTCTCACACTTAATTACTTTCTTTTTCATAAATATTAATAATAATTCATGTACACTTGGTTCTCACACTTAATCAATTTATTTTCCATGAATATTAATAATAATTCATGTGTACTTGGTATTTTGGCCTTCATGTAATATATCCCACCTCCATATTGACTAGGGATTGTGACATAGGTTATTCCATGGTGTCAAGGTGTATGGGACACTTATATGACACATTACGACACTTAGGGCAAGGTACCTAGGTGTGCAAATTTCATGTGTAACAGTAGGCACCAACTTAATATTACAAATATTATAGGCACCAACCTAATATTACAAATATTGTAGGCACCAACCTAATATTACAAATATTGTAGGCATCAACCTACTAGAGATGCCATTATCCTTAACTAAGCACCTAATTAGAAGGATGTTGACACCATCCTATGGGGGTGTTAGGGACCTAAACCCCTATTTTCTCATGTAGGTAGAATAATATATTTCCATGTGATAAAGGTCGATACTAGTTAATAAGACCTATTTAATAAATATGAACTGTAACACCCTGGTTCTAACCCTTATAAACTATAATTTATTGTGTAAATGTGAATTAGGATGGTGGGTTGGTAAAGTTGAAAAGGGGAAAGATGTTGATTAAGGTTGGTTGTCATTGATGTCAATCCTTGAAGAAAGCGCCGCAGCACAAAGGTTTGGGTAATGGACCCAAATTTTTTTGATGTAAAGACGACTCATTATTTTCTCATCATGGTTGATAAGAAGTAAATATGGTTGAACTCCAAAGTGGTCCCCTTATGGTGAAATCCATCATGGGAAGACGCTTTGAGGAGTAAGAGAACCCATGCTTGATTATGGAATAATGAGTTGAAGGACAGTGAATTTGTCAGGGAAACTATCCTAGATAGATAATGTTTGTCATGTTGTTTCCGGTGGTATGTGGAACATCACATAACTCCTCATGGTTAGAGAGTTATGACCATACGAAGTTGGATAACCCCTCATAAGTCTTATAGAATCCCCCAAGGGTCAACGTGCTTTGTAAAAGAAACTATTTTAAATAAAGAAGCCCTAAAATAAGGAAAGTGTAAGGCTACATGAAGATATAAATAAGAGGTAAATCTCACTCATTAAACACACACTTGTAAATTTTGTATATCTATTTTATTGTGTAAATATTCTTGTAAATACTTGTGGATACATCTGAAGTGGCGAACGCCTGAGGTAGCACGAAGGGTTGATGGTGAAATTCTCGGATTTACAGAAAACCCCATTTTCTAAGGCATACGAGGGTTTTCTATGTATAGGGTGTGTACAGTATGTGGGATGTATGTGTATAGGGAGTGTATGTACGTGGGCTGGCTATGTATAGGGTGAGTACATGTTGATAAAGCCATAAAACTTAAGAAGATGAAAGTGCAGAGGTTCTAGATTCTGAGATCAAGCCCCCAGGAAGGTCTAGAGTGCTCAGATACATCAGATCCATCCATTGGTTCAAAAGGTATGTCTTATTTCTATGAATAGTTGGATTTTGATATATGCATGAGGAATGACAATGGAGATTTGAGGATTCTTCCTGGAGAGACTAGTGGCTACATGGGATCTTCTGTATAAGTCAGATCTACATAAATATAGTGCTGGTATATTTATCATTGATACTTCTTGTTGAGGCACATATTGTATTTCTTGTCATATGGATAAGAGTTTTTATGGTACATGGTTGAGATCTTGTATTTATTGATGTATTGAGAAATTGAATATCAGAAAGGGGTTTATGACTAAGATCATGTGAGGGATATTATACTTGTTCATGATTACACATACCTATATGGCACATGACTAGGGAGAGACATACTTGCCTTTACTAGAGGTTATGTATGAGGATGCATGTACAGGGTACAGTTAGAGTCTGGATACAGTGACAGGTTACAAATCTATGTGAAAGAAGTTACAGAGGGTCAAAAGTTTTCAAGTGAAAGGAAACCCTAGTTTCAGAAGGAATACATGGGCTACATAACAGATAGGGCACGTACATATGCGGGCTTCATCACTACAAGTCGTGTATCTATTGTATTTTTGTAGATACATGTTCAGTTCAGGTACAGTTTGATTACAAGGCAATTGTACAGATTGGATACAGGGCAGTGGTACAGGTTGATACAGTTGTACATCGGTATATCTAATATGACAGGTTGACAGTGGTTCCATCATTCTACTTCTACTTCAGGTCGGTTGGACGGGGCAAGGATAAGTGGTTGTAGTCACCTTCCGATTGTAGCTGAAGAACATAAGGGGTTGTAGCCTCCTTCTGGTTGTAGCCAGAGAATTGGGGAATTGGAGATTCCCTCAGGTTGTAGCCTTAGAAACCAAGGGGTTGGAGCCTCCTTCTAGTTGTATCTAGAAAACAAAGGAAGTTGGTGCTTCCAATAAATGTAATTCTTCAAGACATATAAGAAAATACATTCCGTGGTTTTCTCCCGATTTGGGTTTCCACGTAAAACACTGGTGTATTGTGTATGTGTGTGATTGTTTAGTTCTTATTAGTCATTATTGAATAATAATTCTACATTGATATAACATTTGAAGAAAAAGGATTATAATTACGCTATTATTGATTCACCCCCCCCTCTCAGTAATCCAACAATTGGTATCAGATAAGGTTCCTTCAGAAATCAGTTTAACCACTGAAAGGTAGATCATGGAGAGTACTAGCTCGTATAAAAATGGAATACCACAGTTTGATGGACATAAGTATGTTTTTTGGAGTATAAGGATGGAGACATATATACAAGCATAGGGATTTCAAGTTTGGAAATCAATTGTAGATGGATACACAACACCAGTAGTTCCACCAACAAATGATAAAGCAGTGAAACTCAGTGAAAATAATTCCAAAGCCAAAAATCCACTTTTGAATGGTCTCAGTGATACGATATTCACCAAAGTTGCACATTGTAAATCTGCTAAAGAGATTTGGGACAAGATTCGAAATATTTATGAAGGAGATTCAAAAGTCAAAGCAACAAAGCTTCAAACTTATAGAGGTCATCTCGAACAAATAAAAATGAAGGAAGATGAATATATCGCAGCCTACTTCTTACAAGTCGATGAAATAGTTAATGCAATCATATGATTGAGAGAATAAATTGAAGAATCTGTAATTGTTCGAAAGGGACTAAGATCTCTTCCTATGAGATTCAAACATAAGATATCAGCACTAGCAGAAATATCGGATCTAAACTCAATAAGCATGGACGAACTGCATGGAATCTTCACAACATATGAGATGAGAACTAAATAGGAAAATCCATATGTAAAACAAGCATCCTTCAAAGCATATAAAAGATCAAAGAAAAATAAAAAGGAACAAGAAGAATATAGTAGTAGTAGCGACATCTCGGAATATGATGAAGAAGTGGCCAACTTCATCAAGAGACTAAACAAGGGATCAATGGTAGGTATAGAGGTAAGCTTCCTTTAATTTGTTTTAATTGTGATGGTATTGGTCATTTTGCTAACAAATGTCCTCATAAGAAAAAGAAAAATGATGAAGGTTACTTAAAAGGAAAACACACATATAAAGGAATAAGAACTACAAAGAAAGATTTCAAGAAAATCTTATGCATCAAAGAAGACATCTCATCATCAGATGAAGATGAAGTCAGTGACAGTGAGACAGGAAGAGTTCTATTCATGGCAGTAAAAGACTCTGACAAAGAAGTCTCCGAAGAAGAATATGAATAAGCCGAAGAAGAAGTCAAAGAAGAAATTGAAGAGGCAGAAGTAGACTTTCGAGAAGAATTAATGTGTGTCGTAGAAGTTATAAGAAGAGAAAAGAAGAAGAACAAAAAACTACAAGCAGAACTAGACAAAAAGGAAGACACTCAAGAACTAGAAAAAATGATCACAAAATTTAAAGTTCAAATAGAAGAAGATAAAATAATTTAAGAAGCACTCAAAGAACAACTAGAAGAAAAGGACAGGATCATCGGAAACTTGGAAGAAGAGATTGTCACATTAAGAAAGGATATTCAAAATAAAAATATGCAAAATATATCAAAAGTTATGGATGACATTATCAACAGTCAAACATCTCATCTTGACAAGTCTGGACTTTGATACAATCAGATAGAAAAGGGATCAAGCTCCAAAACAACAGAGCAAGAAACAAATCCAAAAATCTATGCAGAAACAATCAAAGGGGACATGAAGATATACAAGGAAGATTACAGGGACACTCCTCTACTGAGAAGATTCAGATTTAAGAATCAACAACAGACAGATAGGCCTCAAGAAGAAGAAGGATTCATAAGAGCACCTCCTTTCAGAAGATCTTCAACTCCTAGGTATCAAACTATATTTTTTGGTTTATTTTATGCATGTAATAATTTTGGACATAAAGATGTAAATTGTAGAGCTAACAACAGGGACAATAACAACTTTGAGAGTCATACACAAAGGGGTTATTCAAGAAGACCTAGTGAAACACAAAGAAAAATTTACAACAAGTTTGAATCCTTGAGCACTGAAGTCCAAAGATTGCAGAATGACAGTCCCTCGTAAAGAACCTCAACAAAATAACAACAGTCACAGACAAGAACCTCAAAAAATGACATGGATAAGAAAGCAAGATTAGTATAGCAATGAATAATGCACAGTCGCTCTACAAGATAAGAAGAAGAAACACGGTTGGTATGTTGACAATGGGTGTTTAAAACCCATGACAGGTGATAGAGACAAATTTATTACATTGCGGAAGGAAAGAAATGGATCAGTCTCCTTCGGAAATGATAATTCAGCCAAAATCATTGCAGAAGGCATAGTCCGAATTAGGAACAAGAATGAAAAGGCCCAAAATGTTCTACTAGTAGAAGATATGAAACATAATCTTCTAAGTGTGAGTCAAATGTGTGACCAAGTTCATAAAGTTACTTTCGATTCACAAAAGTGTGAGATAAGAAGAGAAGGTTCAGGGAAATTGGTCAATACAACTGCAAGAACTTCAAACAACATATATGTGTTAAGTGAAATTGGAAATGAAAAGTGTTGTCTAGGAAAGGAAGATGAAAGTTGGCTATGGCACAGAAGAATGGGTCACATGCACTTTGATAACCTTGTCAAAGTTAGCAAAATAGAAGCAGTCAAAGAAATTCCCCAGATCACGAAACCAACCAACACTTTATGCAAGCATTGTCAACAAGGAAAGCAAACAAAGACCAAGTTCAAATCAAAGGAATATTCAACAATAAGACCACTAGAAATTGTGCACAATGATCTAGTTGGACCAACTACAACAAAGGGCTTAAAAGGTGAGAGATACTTTATGTTATTAGTTGATGATTATACAAGAATGACTGTAGTTTTCTTTCTCAAGAACAAGTCAGAAGCTTTTGAAAACTTCAAGATCTACAAGGAAATGGTTGAAAATGAGATGGATTCAAGAATCAAATGCTTGAGATCTAATAATGGAGGAGAGTTCACTTCAAAGGAATTTATGTACTACTACAACAATCATGGAATAAAAAGACAATTCTTCGTTTCTAGTACACCTCAACAGAATGGAGTTGTTGAAAGAAAGAACAAGATAGTATAGGAAATGGCTCGAACAATGATAATGGATTCCAAATTGACAGATATATTTTGGACACAGGCAGTGCATACAACAGTTCACATTCAAAACAGAGTAATGCTCAGAAACAACGCTGATAAAAATCCCTACGATATATGGAAATGAAGACCAGCAAATGTTAAGCACTTCAAAGTTTTCGAAAGAAAATGCTACATCAAAAGAGAACATGGCATAATGGGAAAGTTTGACTCTCCTGTGGAAAAAGGAATACTAGTTGGTTACTCAAGTACAAGGAAAGCATAAAAGTGTTACAATCTAAGATTAAACAAAGTTGTGGAAAGCATCAATGTAACAATTGATGAAACAGGTGGACCAGAAACAAAGGAAGAAGAAAAAAAGTCAATGGAACAACTTTTCGAAGAAAAAGATGAAAAAGAAGTAGAAGAGGAAGATGAAGATAATCCGACAAAAGCAGAAGAGAAAGTTCAACAAGTGTCTCCAAAGACACCTAATAAACAAGTACAGGAGAATTATCCTTCATATCAAATTATCAGGAACAAAGATGCAGGAGTTGAGACTAGAAGAAAAATCCATTCACCAGAACAAACACACCTGACACTCTAATCTACAATTGAACCAAACTGTTTTGAAGAAGCCAACAAGGATGAATTTTGGAATACGGCCATGGATGAAGAATTGGATCAAATAGAGAAAAATGACACTTGGGAATTGGTTCCAAGACCAAAGAATAAGAATGTGATCGACA
>ML794707.1:401114-443980 GCA_009831015.1 Picea engelmannii
CTTGAGAAGACAAATCTACTCCCAAAACCAAAGCTCTTCTCCTAAATTCTCGAGTAAATCTTTGCACATTTTGTCCTTTAGCTTGTCTAAAATTTTGCCAATCCATAGTATCTTTTTGCATATATGCCAATGGGTAAAATTGTTTTTTAATTGCAACAATAAAATAATTCCAAGAGGTTAGTATTTTACCATGTTTCTTCATGTCCTCCTGTGTCTTATATTCCCACCAAATGAGTGCTGCACTATCCAATCTTAAAGAAGCAAGCTGAATCTTAGTTTCATCATCTTGAATTTTTTGTATCCTACAATACACCTCAATCTGATGAATCCAATTATCTAATTTCTTAGCATTTACTTCTCCATTGTACATTGGCAATTCGAATTTAATATCAAGCTTTAACAAAGGAATTTGTGAAGGAGTTTTACCATGTCCTTTTGGAGAATTCGGAAGAGGTCTTGAATTGGTAGAAGAAGAAGAAGAAGATGGAGGTGAGGGTGGTGGAGAAGAACCATTCCCTCCATTTCCATTTGGATTTTTATCACCACTGTCTCCCTTGTGCTTTGAAGGGTTGGAGCCTTCACCTTGCAACCTTGTATTCCTTTTCATCAAGATTTTCATCATTTCTCTCATTTCCATTATAGCCTTTCTGAGATCTTCATCTTCTGTAGGAATATGTTCATGACTCTTCATTAGCCATACTTGGTGAATGCCTCCTTGAAACTTGAGGTGATGATATAATATTCCTTCTTGAAGGATGAGAACTTGGCTCTACATTCAACCTTGTGAGCATTAGAAAACAAAACACTTGCAAATAATCAAGTCTTCAAAAACATATGCTTTGATACCAACTTGATCTAAAAATGAAGAAGACTTGTATTCTTGAAATTATTTGCAAGATTTATTCTATGTGTTAAAATGAAAATGGATCAACTTTGCAACAAAACTTTTATATAAATTACTCATTCAAGATGCATATAAACAACAACAATAAACAGTGAATAGAAAACACATAACACAGCAAATGATAAAGGAGTTCACCCCTCTCCTGGGCTACATCTCCTGGTCCAGCTTCCAATGGATCTTTTGTGTTATTTGCTCAAAGTTCTCAAATATGTTCTTTATAATGCTCAAAATTCAAAATAGATGGCTCCAATGGCTCCAGAACGTCCAAAAACCCCTAGATGGGATTTTTCGGCACCTCGTTTGGCCAAAAATTGAAGAAGATAGGCTTCCTAGAAGTTCCCCTTCAAACTTGCTATCTCTGGATCGCCAAAATGCACCCTTGTTGCCTCAACCTAGCCCCCACGCGTTTTTATGCATTAAAACCCAGCACCGGGCACAACCGCACAAACTGTGCAAATTGTAGGACGGTTATGGGCATGCCTAGCCCCTAACCGCCAAGGTTGTGGTCGTGTGACCCATGTGACTGCACGTTTAGAGAAAAAGGGGCCAAGACTTTAAGAGTAAGTGTGGTTGTGACAAGTGGCGGGCGTTGGTTTGTATAACCATTTGAACCAAATTCCAAATTCAAATCATGTACACATATAGTATAACATATGGTCATATGGCACGATATATGCGACCGAGGACTGGGGCTAAGCCCCAACCCGGATCCTCGCGCCAACCACCCAAGAACTCAAACTTAAATTTATATTAAACCATATATATAATAAGGAATATGGTCGAGCACGTTGGCAGCGTAGACTTTGCAAAGGCTATACATGTGGGTGGAGGTCACGGGGTCGAATCCGATGGACTCCAAATGAATTTTATACAAGCAACCAATAACAGGGTGCCACGTGGCAGCCCATGATTGGGCCACGTGGAACCATACAACCAACTAAAAACTGCCACGTGTCATAATATCATTCATCCACATCTGCCAACTTTCCGCCACTCAGCATTGCCACGTGTCGTACGGACTGCCAAGTCATCATCCGTATGGACTGTATGGACTGTACAGTCAGCATCCCTTTTTTTTTCCTGTTTGTCGTTTTGAACAAAATGCGATATCTCTCGCTCCCGACATCTGTTTGAACCCAAATGAGTTGCGTTGGGTTTGTAACTATGAGGCCTACGCTCCCGTTCAATTTGAAGTGATTCTAAACACTTTGAATTTTTGAGCAAAATTTGATCCCTCGGATCATGTATTAGCAGTGAAGAGGATTTTTAGATATCTCAAAGGAACATAAGTGTTTGGATTATGGTATCCAAAAGGAAAGGAACTATCACTTATTTCCTACTGTTGGCCCTTGACTAGTGTTTGTTGATATCTTGTCAAGATTGACCTATTTTTGGACTTTGACAACCTATTGAAGGAGGAGCACAAGACGAAGCAAAGATCGTGGGATCTTGGCCTTGTTTTGGGTCCTTTTTGGGATCTGGGAATATGTAACGGGAATGGGATGTCAGCCCATGGGTTTACCCATGTTTAGACCTATTTTGTATGTATAAATAGATGTATAAGAAATGTAAAAGGAAAAAGAGAACGAAGGCATCTATGTGATGTTAGTATGCAAGTAGCCTAAGTGCCAAGAGCTTGGATCCATGTGATCAAGACTTGTAAGGATTTGACAATACTGTGTGAGACTTGAAGATCTAAGTGCAAGTCATTGTAGCAATATTGTGGAAGGATTAGTGATGGAACACAAGGAAGAAGGATCTAGCGAGTTGCGTAGATCTTCTGTCCTATGCGGAGTAAGGTTTTTGAGGTTCTGTGCTTGTAACCGATTGACTGAAGACAATAAATAAGAAGAGTTGGTGGGCGCAGCCTTAGGGTGGGGGTGAACCACGTAAACACTATTTTGTTATTATTTGTACTTGTCTTAATGTGTTTATGACTCTCTTTCTAAGTGCTTTGATAGAGATAGATAAATATGTTCATGCTTTGTGCTAATGATGTGTAAGAATGTTAAATCTGACTTCTATGAATGTGCTTAGTGCTTCCTTCTGCTAGATCTGATCCATCTGTTTGTGCTAATTAATTAACTACATTAGATCAGTGTGAATGTTGTGAAGCTCTGTTTTATCATTGAAGTAGATATTGATTGCATATTGAGTATATGACGGTGCTAAGTGCTCTATTAAGTATCATGATCACAGATCTGTGTCCCAGCTAAGGTTGTAGACACCTGAGTCTCACAACCACCCCTGCCTCTACCTCGGGTGAGACTTCGACTTCTTCGCAGGTGTTGCCGAAAGGGCCATTAGTTAGGGTTTTATTAGTGCGTTGTTGTGGCATTGAACCTTGGGTCTGCCCCTATGCCAACAAATGGTTCTGTTGCCGGGACTGAAACTGTGGTTGTTGGGAAATGAGAAAGAAGAAGCTTTGTGAAAAGATTTGTCCTGAAGCTGTGAAATCCAGATTTATGTAGGAACACAATGAAATACAGAAATACACATAAATGCAGAGATGCAGCGGAAATAAGACTTCATTTCATTAATAACAAATGACTGAAATATGCTTACAGACAGAATGGAAATAAACTAGCTAGGGCGCTAGTAGCTTATCTTTGAGAAGAGATGTAGTTGCTACTCGCATCCGTGAGAAGATCATTACAATGAGGCTCTAGAGGCATTTTTACAATAGACAAGAATGCCAAAATTCATAGACATCCAAAAAACCTAACCCTAGGAGATGAAGCGCCAAAAGTCATGTGGGCCCCGTTTGGGTAAGTTAGTACATCAACTTCCCGGGGTTGTAACTATTGCATACGATCTCCGTTTTAGGCGTGTGATATCTCGTTGGAAAGGTATCGTTGAGGAGATTCATTTTGGGGGATATCATTGAGAAAATAGATCTCAAAAAACCTTCATTTAGGCCCTCAAAATGGCCCCGGAAGTTAAAACCTACTAAAAATAGTAAATTGCCAAAATTGCCAGAAAACTGTTTTGAGCCAGTCGGAAAAGGTGGGTGGCCACCGATATCCACCTAGATCAGCTGTAGTCTGAGAAACCAGGGGGTTGGAGACTCCTTCCAGTTGCAGCTGGAAAACAAAGGAAGTTGGTGCTTTCAATGAATGTAATTCTTCAAGACATATAAGAAAAAGTGTTTCGTGGTTTTCTCCTGATTTGGGTTTCCACGTAAAATATTGGTGTACTGTGTATGTGTGTGATTGTTTATTTATTATTTCTCATTATTGGATAATAATTATACATTGATATAAAATTTGAAGAAAAAGGATTATAATTATGCTATTACTAATTCACCCCCCCCTTCTTAGTAATCCAACAAAAGAGTGCCTAGGAAATGTAATACATCTATACACATTAATAAAATACACCACTGGCTGGAAGACAGACAAGGACAAAAGAGATAAGGGGATATGATTCCACAAGAGAGGGGGATTAAGGGGCTAAGTCTTTTTGTTATATTTTTATTTACTCGTAATTGATTTTATGGAGAAAAGGGGTTACATGAGATTCTTGGGGGAGGTCAAGTGGTTCTTGATTTTCATATAATTATATAAACATCCCATTTGGGTTGTTTTGGGGGTGGTTCGATTCTTCTTCTTCTTATTCTTCACTCACTTTATCGTTGTTCTGGTTTCACTTGTTCTTATTCATTCACAGTCGCACCCTTCTCACTCTTTGATTTTTTGGGAGCCTCATTCTTTCTAATTCATGTGCTCTTGGTCTGAGCATGGAAACAAATGGTTGTAGGAGGAGAGTCATTGCTAGGTGGCTATAATAGATTACCGATCATTCCAGGAGGGAATGGATTCCTGTGTGCATCCGATTTATGGTAGTTTAGAAAGAACTGTCCACAACTAAGAATCCTTGGAGTTTGCAGCAGAGCGATTTCCTGACCAATAGCACTGGATCCTTGGAGAGAAATGGAATAGCCTGAGGGATTTCATGGTAGAGAAAGGTGTTCATTTCTTTGGGTTGTGCAAGATGAGAGGAAAAGATAGCTAGAATTTCAAATTTACTATGTGGTTGTGAAACTTGAGAGATAGTTATCCAACTTTTGTGTGTTTCATATTTGGCCTAGGACCTATCCTTGTGGATTCATAGCCCTGGCTCGGGGGTGACCTGCTATTGAGAGTAAATGAACAATAGTGTCTATGGTTGGGAGTAACATCCTTGGCTTGTAGCCAGTTGGTGAATGTTTTCTTGAAAAGATCAGTGGTCTATGTCATGCATTTTATATATAATGTATATTATGTTGTGTATTTGATTATCTTTGAGATATGTGCTTATAATGTTCCTGTTTGCTAGTTATTTATCGTGCATGGCATGTTGTTTATCTCTTTTATGTTGTAGCATGGATATTGATAAATGCATGTGGGTATTTCATGCTTGTTTTCGTATTAAATGTTATTAGAATTCAAGATTAGTTCAGAAGCAAGTTTTAGAAGTAGCGTTCCCATCCTGTGGGTGGCTGGGTACGTTACAGAATGGTATCAGAGCTTCTAGTTGAAACACCAGACTGGTATGGGCCAGAATGGTTGGACATGGTATTTTCCTTAAGAACTGTTATAACCCTATTTTGCACCAGACATGCATACCTAACAATAGGCCATCTTACTTACTATTTTTTCCAAGCCAATACTGAATAACTCTTCTTAAAAACCAAATTTCTGAAGATGTACGTGCCCTGCACCATTACTGCCCACATATGTAGGCTAGTTTCATCTCTATTTCCCATGTACGTATGCTATCTGCACCATTAGAACCCGTGTATACCCACAATAGTTGCAAAAAATAAAAATTTGCAAGGGAATACGAGCTTTTGGGTAGTTTCCTAACTAATTGACCACCCATAGCCCATCACCCAACCGAATAACTATATTTTTGGCATATAAAAGAAGATGTTGGGGTCCCATTCTAAGGAGAAGCATGAAAGAAGTGGAACTCTACCCATTTCCTAATCCCCCCTTGCCCTAAGAATTTGCAGCCACATTGTGAGTTTGAGCCAAAATTCCCCATTCTTTCCCTTTTTCCTCATCCATAAGCCTATGCCTATCCTATAGAGAGAAGTGTGAGAGAATAAGGATACGTGGAAGAAGTTGGAGCTTGGTGAAGAGGAGCGCAGGACCGGGTTTGAGGAGTAGTCGTTGATCTTGTTTTGTAAGTGACATTATGAGATTAGTATAAAGAAGTACTTTTGTCGTCCCGCCATATGATGTGTTTTATATCTATGTACGATTTACATTTTGTTATGACATATAACCCATTAATCCATATATAGAATTCTTATTCACAGTTTCTTATTTGTCTTTTAGTGAATTCAGGTCAGCCTTGGGAGGATATTTGTAGTCAAGAAGCAACTGAACGCATTGGGATCGACACCGGATGCAGAGTTCAAGGTAAGACTACCAGATCCCTATACTTTGTACTTTATATATGAATGTGGGGTGTTGTCTGGATAGTTGTTAAAATTAGGAGACTTTAGATGGTTAGCTCTTCTTGCACTTTAAAAACCTAGTGTAGTCCGTAGGGGGGTTTTCCCATTATAGCAAGAATGAATACATCCTTGAGATCTTAAATATTAGGAGTCATAGCGTAGTAGAGATTGCACAGAAGCCTGAGCGTCGTACAACCAGAGATCCTTTGTAAAGGATCATAGAATCGTGATCGTTCCCTTTTGAATTCAAGAGTGATCACAACTGTTAAATCAGGGAGTTATGGATCGTTAGATCGAAAGTCATGTGGATGAGGATCGTTGTATAGAGGTGAAACTAGGGGCTGGGTGGGATTAAGTACCAACCGTAAGATTGATATGGTCAATCGTTAGCCATCGATTAAATCCAGGTAGGATATGGAGGCTCCAAAACTTCACCACTTCGATGATTATGGGAGGTAGGGAAGAAACATGAAATGATGAAGGCCGAAGTCATGAAATCCCATAGACCATCCAGTGTGATAGGAAGTTTGGGTGAAATATTCATCATTGATCATGGTCATCCGAAGTTGACCACTTCGGGAAGTTTAACTCTGAGAGAATCAAACCATTTAGAATTGTTATAATCCAAAGTATCAGAGTGTCAAAGTTCCAAATTTCCATCGACAGTTAGATTGAGAGAAGCACTTCAGGTGTAATTTTGACCGTCAGATGTAGCATTAGTGGAAGGCTAGAGTAAGCATGGGTGCTAACCGATGGTAAGTGATGGTCGCCACTTTATGACCGCTTCAACATGTGTAACTCTGGGGAAAGTTGAACAACTTGAGAGTTTTAAATTGGAGTCCCAGAGAGTCGAAGCCCTGAAACCTCACCAACCATCAGATCAAAGGAAGAATTCAGGAGAAATTTCAGTCATTGATTAGAAGTACAAGGATATTGAAATTATGGGACTTTGGAACTTTTCTCACAGGTTTCCCAGCACCCATAGCAATCCAAGTACCGAACTCTCTTCTACCCAGCCTATACCATACAAGAGAATGGACCTCCACCCTTCTCTGCCATGCATTCCCTTAGGCAGTCCTTCTCCTTCCAGGGCTCCATCACAGCTAATCCAGAATCTTAATGTTGGAACTCTTAGGACTCACAGCTGTGAGAAAAACAGGGCACATGCCAACACATCTCAAACATGTAGGCCTCAAGTCATGGCTGGATTGCACCAACGAGCACTACAACCAACTATCCCGTGGCTAATATTCAACAGTTCCTTTCCCTTTACTAATCCAAGATGCGGGTGAGGATGGATCAATGAATTGGTAAGTGGGTGCATGAAAGTGTGTGAGGGAAAGAATAGTATGAATGCAGAAGTGAAGGAGTGAACGAGCCAATGACCAACCCCACAATCAGACCAGGGATGGGTTTAAGTATTTTTCATGGGATATCAAGAACCTCTTGGCCTTCCCTAATAATCTCACGTAATCGATCCCCTCCCTTATACAAAAAGGGTAATTAAAAATAGGAAATAAAAATTTAGCCCCTCAATCCCCCTCTCTTGTTGAATCATAGCCCCCTATAACTCTAGTCCTTGTCCATCTAGTAGCCAACGATGTAGTTATTAATAATTATGATAAAAAACATTACATGTCTTGGGCATAATGTCCCTTTAATAATTGTTTGGACACTCAGGCCTCGCAACATTGTAACAATACATTATTTAAAATGGGGGTTTTAAACCCAGGGTGTTACATCCCCTCCCCCTTATCTTGGCACTTTCCTCAGTGCACATACAAAATAGAGATCAAAATCTCAAATTTATTCAAAAAGCTATGGGTACTCTGCCCGCATGGAATTTTCATGCTCCCAGGTAGCATCTTCAGGACCATAGCAGGTCCACTGAACTTTTACTAGCTCTATAATTCGATTGCAGAGCATTTTGACCTTTCTGTCCAATACCTGCACTGGCTGAACCTAAAAGTCTCCCTCCGTCTCTACCCGAATCATATGCCAATCAATAACATGGTTAGGATCATGTACATATTTCTTTAGTAAAGATACATCAAATACATTATGCACATTCATGGAAGCAGGCAATGCGAGCATGTATGCAAATGGCCCTATTTTGTCTAGTATTTCAAATGAAACATAGAATCTGGTTGCCAGCTTTGTACAATCACCCACTTTCAAAGAGATTTCTTGGGCTTCACTTTCAAAAGTACATGCTCCCCTACTTTAAATTCTCTATTTGTCCTGTTCTTGTCTACATAAAATTTATGTCGATCCTGGGCTGCCTTTAAATTCTACTTGATCTTAACCACCTAGTCTTCCATATCCTTGAGAAACTCTGGCTCAAGTACCACTTTATCTGCTGGGTTGTCCCATATTACTAGAGTATCACGTTTCCTACCATACAAGGCTTCAAATGGGCTCATTCTCAAGGAAGATTGATACCCATTATTATATGAAAACTCAACCAAGTGTAAGTAATCTTCCCACTTAGATGGCTTATCCATCACATACATTCTCAGCATGTCTTCAATTATTTGATTGACCCTCTCCGTTTGCCCATCTATCTGGGGATGATATGTTGTGCTAAAGTTTATATTTGTGCCAAATCCTTTAAATAATCCCCTCCATAAATTGGAGGTAAACTTCATATCTCTGTCCGAGACAATTGTCCTAGGTATCCCATGCAACCTAGCAATTTCCTTCATGAAAATCTATGCAATATTTGTCGTTGTATGTGTTGTATTCACATGCACAAAATGAGAAGCCTTTGTTAATTTCTCAACCACCACAATGATTGAATCATGTTGATTATTCATTCTGGGTAATCCTGTGATGAAATCCATGGTGATCACTTCCCATTTATTCTCTGGGATTGGCAATGGCTGGAGCAACCCCGTTGGGTGCCTATGCTTAGCCTTCATCTTTTGACATTCCATACATTGAGTGATGTAATCAACAACATCCTTCTTCATTCCTGGCCAAAAGAATTGGCTTCTTACTGTTGTAATTGTTTTCTAGTAACCGGGATGTCCAGCATAAGGAACATCATGCATTTCCTTCAGTAAAAAATTTGTCAATTATTCGGAACTAGGAACATAGATTCTATTTTTATGCACGAGTAATCTGTCTTGCTTTATCTCATACTCCTTTATTTTATGTTGTACATCTCCTTGCTGTAATTTTTCCTTTACCTATAGGTAATGTTGATCTGTAACAAGACCATCTAAAATTTTGATCTTCAAGTCCAATTAATGCATACTGACAGCAGTAGCATGCATGAGATGCACTCTTCTACTAAGTGCATCGACAAATTTATTCTCCTTTCCCTTGATATGCTTGATATTGAAGTCATATTCACTTAAAAATTCCAGCCATCTTGTTTTCCTGGCATTCAAGGTCGACTGTTCAAAAAGATACTTCATGCTAATGTGGTCTGTCCTTAATTCAAATTTATTCCCCATGATATAATGCCTCCACATCCTTAATGTGTGGACAATGGCAACACGTTTCAAGTCGTGGGTGGCATAGTTCCTCTCATGTTCCTTAAGCTTTCTGGACTCATATCCAATGACGTGTCCATTTTGGGTGAGGAATCCCCCAAGTCGTTCCTTACATGCATATGTACATACCACAAAACCTTCATTTGGGTCAGCAATCTTTAACACAGGTGCACTAGTAAGTAATTCCTTCAACAGATTAAATATATTTTCACACTTGAGTGTCTATTCAAATTTAGTTCCCTTCTTTTGTAAAGAAGTGATGGGATGAGAAATCTTAGAGAACCCTACTATGAACTTTCTGTTGTAGCCATCCAATCTCATAAAAGATCTGACATCTGACAAATTTCTAGGTGTTGGCCATCCTCTAATGGCTTCGATCTTCTCTGGATCTACTGCTATGCCCTGCTCTGAAATAATGTGTCCCAAGTAATGGATCTTCTTTTAATAAAAATAACACTTACTCAACTTGGCATACAACCGATATTCTCTCAATACTTGCAATACCAGTCTTAAGTGATGTTCATGCTCCTCTTCAGACTTAGAATAGATAAGTATGTCATCTAGGAATACAATGAAAAACTCAACCAAATAATTTCTAAATATGCCATTCATTAAGAAAATGAATACATCTGGTGCATTGGTCAGTCCAAATGGAACCACTAAAAATTCATAATTCTTATACCTGGTCCTAAAGGTTGTCTTATGAATGTCTTATTCCTTGATTCTTACCTGATGGTATCCTTCCCTCGGGTCAATCTTTGAAAATGTCTTTCCTCCTCTTAGCTGATCAAGGAGGTCATCAATTCAGGGTAGAGGATACTTGTTCTTTATAGTATACTTGTTCAGTTGTCGAAAGTCAATACACAGACTCAAGGTTCCATATTTCTTTTTGACAAAAAGTACTGGTGCTCCCCAAGGTGAAACACTTGGACGTATGTACCCTTTCTTCAACAATTCCTCCAATTGCATTTGTAATTCTTTTAAATCTGGTGTGCTCATTATGTAAGTTGTTTTTGACACCGAGGAAGCTCTTGGCACTAAATCAATTGAGAAATCTATCTCCCTTCTTGGCGGCAATCCAGGTATTTCTTGGAGTACATCTTCAAATTCTTGTAGTACCGAGAAATCTTCGAGGCTTGGCCCCTTTGTATTTTCTGGCTCTTCCATATGGGCTGCATACAATTGAGATCCTTTCCTAAAACATATTTTTAGCTGTAAGTATGAAATATCCCTTATAGAGATGGGTCTTGGAACTCCTTTCACAATGCTTTATTTATATTTCCATCAAGACATGTAAATGTCTTGTTATGACAATCTAGGACAAGATGATGCTTGTCCAACCAATCCATTCCAATCAGAATATCATAAGACCCCAATGGTATGATATTTATATCAATACTAGTATTCACACCATTAAGACTTATGGAACAACTTCTGACCATATCATGGATTCTTCTTTTGGTTCCAGTGGATAACTGAACCAAACTTGCTTTTCCAAGTTTACTTTTCTCCAAATGTAATCTATCCACTATCTTAGGATCAATGTAATAATGAATTGGTCCTGAATCAATCAAAATAGAAACAAGATGATTTTTTATCTTACCTTCCACCTCAATCATATTAGACTGGTACTCTGCTTGTCGATCATTTAATGTTGCATAGATTCTTCCCATATCTTCAACTGTTGTAGCCTCTTGGATGTTGTGCACATTATTCACTCTATCCTTTTTGTGTGGGCAATCCTTGTACAAATGATCGTCCTTTCATACCCAACATTGGATTGGTTGTCTTCTCCTTTTTCCCGAGGAATCTTCCCTCTTGGAATCCCCCTTAGCATATTGATCTTGATGATTTCTATTAGGCTCATTCCTATTGAAGGGGGGTTTGAATCCTTTCCTCCTCTAATTGGACTTCTCATTCTTCTTTTCCTTCCAAGATTTCTGCAGGGATTCTCTTCCCCGACCTTTCTCATATTGGTATTTAGCCTTCCTGATGGACTCAATGAAGGTCTTGGGCTCATCATACTTTCTCATCACCAATGAACCTTGCATATTTTAACAATCCCAAGAAATTCTTCTCGTACTCTGCCATAATCATGCTTCCCAACCTGAGTTCAAAGAACTCCTGCATTTTCTTGTCATAGAAATGATTTTAGAGGTACTCCTTCTGGAAGTACGTATTGAACTGCTTCCAAGTGATCCTACTTTCATTAACATGTTCCACTTGCTTCAGTTGGTCCCACCACATTGCATCTTTCCCATGTAAATGGTAGGTGGAAATCCTGGCTTCTAGGTTCGATGAATAGTTATGCAACTGAAAATATCTCCTGAGCCCAAGAAACCATGCTTCAACATCATCTTCCCTTTCTCTTTCACCATCAAAGGAAGGTGGCTTGAGCTTCCACAAATATCCTTGCAAACTATCTACCTCTTGTTTACTTCTTTGGTGTCTGATAGGAGACACCTCTAGACTGCTTACGGGATATTCTGATGCATAAAAATTTCTTTCTGAGTAAGGAGGTGAGTGGTATCCATGAGCTCTACTAGAACTTCTGGAATAACCATCTCTTCCAGGATCATCCCTTATTTCATGGCACATGTTTTCTTCCTCTTGTCTTGAATTTGATCCCTTCTTCGTTTGTCTCTGCAACTAATTTAAGCTCTGCAACACTCGAGCATTTATCTGACTTTTCTCTCTCATCAATCTCTCGTTGTCTTCTTTGTAGCTCTTCACTTCCATCTTCAGGCTTCTTATCATTTCTATTAACATTTCCTGCTCTCCTTTTCCTCTGCATCCATTAGACTCTATCTCTACATTACCAACTCTGGTATTCTATCCTTCAGCTCCTTATGATGACTAGAGGTTCCCTTGCCTTCTTCCATTTCCTCAATACACATCTTGAGATGATGTGATTAATCCCCTTAATTCTACAAAATGTGTAAGCGACCATTTTGTTAGAATTACGCATATGATAAACAAAATTGTCAACAATGTTACAGTTCCTTTTTCTTCTTAATGCAAACCCCCTTCTCTCCTAAGGGTTCCACAACCTCCTGGGCAAGTATCTTCAATCCCGAGCTGAATTGGCTCTCTGAAACCTTGACCTTCTCCTTTACCTTTCTAACTTTCTGGCGTGAGTTGGATGGCCCCAGTGACCTTCTCCTTTTCCCTTGCAAAAATATCAGAGTTGGCGCTAGCTCCTTTTCTCTTGGCCCCTCCTTAGATGTGACCTTAGGCAGTGACCTCGTGCAGATGCACAATTGCGTCCATGCTCAAAGGTGGTTTGGAACCAAACTACTTTTCGCCCCGCAATTCACCTAGAGCCACCACGTGTCCCTTTGCCAAAACCATGGTCTTGATTGCGGACCGCCCTCAACTTCGTAAAGCCTGAGAACCTCCTATCCCTGCAATGCAAGGTGACCATTGATCTTGCAATCTTGATGGTGCTTATAAACATATGACTAAGATATACCTCTTGGGAACCAACAATTCATATCTACCTCTTCCATATCTACGGTTGTGGTCGTTTCAGAATTCTAGACTTCAAAATTCTCAAATCTCAAACTTTACTCCCCTCGAAATACATAGGACTCTGCCACGCATTTTCTTGAATCGAATGGTGGGGAATTACTTCAGAAGATACGATGATCGACATTTACTTCAGGTCCTTACCCAGAATCCATAGCTTCACGCCACCTGTTATCCTGATCTAGTGGTTTAGGCCTACCTTGGACGATCCGACGGTCAATGTTTACTTCGAGTCTCAGGCTCTCTAGGCTTCAAGAGTTTCAACTCTCAACTGAAAAACTCTTGGAGTAATTTGTTCAGAGTCTACGATTCATTGCCACGTAGAGAAATACTATAATCAGACATGTGGCCCAATCAGGCAGGTGACACATGTCACGTCCTAATTGACATTTCAATCATCTGCATGCTCAAAACTTACTAACATGTGGCACACATCCCATGTTTCCATGTCATCCCCGGTGACGTTCATAGGCCACATCACTTCAAGAATTTTAGAGTCCACATCACCTCCTGGTGACATCATTGTGCCTCACAACTTTGGCTCTTCAGGCTCTTTGGACTTCGAGAATCTCAACCCTTAACTCTTTCTGAAAATTATCTTGTCTGAGGCTCGTGATCTACTGACGCATGTCCTCTGTAGATCGACAACTACGATTTCTTTGGGTCTTCGGACTTCAGAGAAATCAACTCTCAACCTTCACTTTCCCCCGAAGTGTGTGGATTTCGGCCACGTATCCTCCTGGATCGGATGGTTGTGATTCACTTTGGATCTCCAGGGTCCGAAAATCTCAATTCTCAACTTCTCCTCGCTCACCTTTTCCCGGAGTGATTTCACCCAGAGCACATGATCGATTGACGCGTGTCCTCCTACAGATCAATGATCTCCGACTACTTCTACTCTTCAGAGGTTTGTTTCTCGAGTATTAACATGTCACATCATTGCATGCCTTTCAATTTATTGGGGCACACATTGGTGGTTTGGAGTAACCCTCTTTTTGCCCCACAATTCTCCTGATGCTGACACGTAACCCCTCGGTGAAACCATGGTTTGGATTGTGAGACCGCCTTGAGGAATTATCTCCCATGCAACTCGACTCCCCACAACGCCTACTATCCATTGATCTCTCTCTCCAATGGGATCTGACGCTTTCGACCTTAAACCTTGTTTCCTTTTCATTGAACAACCCCTATTTACCTATCCTCCAATCCAACGATCCTAGATCTTTTAACACCACTTTTTCAGTCAACAAACTTCGTGGAAATATAACACCCCCTCTGGATTATAAAACAACATGCATTTAAGCAAATGAAACACATTTAAACTCAAAGTATGTCATATAAATTATTGTTATCTTAATTTTAGGAATGGCATTAACCATAATTCATCTACACAACAGAATACATGATAAAATACAAGCATCACAGGCATGCAAAACATAACATTTAACATAAGTTGATACGTATCTCGAAATTGAGGTAATTCCACGAACCAGGTGCAGGTCTTCCACGAACCTCCCAACCTTAGACCGCACTACTCATCATCTCAACAGTAGGTCACCCCCGAGCTGGGACTAAGCTCCACCCCAAGGCAAGGAATCCTAGGCTAGGCTGAGGTTACAGGGAAAACACGCAATCACGAGGAAGGAATTCTCTTCCAAGAAACCACTCATGCTCATTACCCATAGACCCCCATTCCCCACATGCCTGTTCCACCCCAGGAGTATACACCTTCTCTGTCACCTGGACAATCCTTCGGCTGCTAACCTCCCTTGCCTTGGGTTACAGCAATAGACCAGACTGGAAGTCTCCGGGCTCTGTGGCAGCTACAAGGTTCATTCCAAGAGTCCTCTCCTTCCTCTGTGCACTCTCTCACCTAGAGAGAGACGCTCACAGGCCAAACCACCTGTTCATCCAACCTCAAACACCCCTCTCGCCTGGAGAGAGTGTTTCACAACTGGTCACAGGCCATACGCAGTCCCGCACTGCGTAGCTGCAATTACCCACGAAAATACAGACACCGACTTCCTCAAAACGGGTTCAGAAATGGAAAAATGGTCTCAAGGTCATGGCTTCGGGACAGAGGCTTCACACACCAGTTCCATTTCAGATAGAGGATGCACACGGATTCCCAGACACCACACGGGCTTTTCAATTCAGAACAGGGGTGAATCCAGCTCTTTCGAAATCAATCACAGGCTTCTGGTTCAATACTGAGGTATACACAGGTTTTCTCAGAGCCAGACATGGGATTTTCAGATCACAGATATGCACGAAGGTTCTCTACAGAAATTGGGTCCGTTGTACTGCCCCGATCCCATACACACTCAGGCCATCTGATCGAATGAGAGCAGGGGGGCCCTCTCACAGCTCACCCTAGCCATTTTATTCGCATGCACCACGGTTGACACTTGTCACCTTGGGAACTGCATGCATTCCACCAGCACACATCCCTTCCTCATGGTTAGGAACTTAGGATAAAACATGAAATGCTCATGCCTTTTTGAAATAATATTAAAATATTATTCCCAAGGCTGAAGCCCACTAGGCTTATCACTTAGCTCCTTTTCCCACCTTGCATCCCCTAATCCCTTGCCTTCTCTGTGGAAGCTCAGTCCCCCTTCACTCATTCATCGTGTTCGGTCTACACCTGGCAGTGTTTACAAATTTTTCTTAATTTGTTCTACGTGATTACATATACATCAGCAGGCTCTTGGCCTTCAACACTTAGGCTCCCTGGCCTAACAAACACATAAGCCACCAGCTTATAAAAACTTGGCTCACCAGCCTATAAAACATAATTACAATTCCTTTCATAACATGATTTACAACAGGGCTCGGCCTTGGGGACACTACAGATCTCTCTTGATCCTACAGTGGTGATCGCTCCCAAATTCGAAGGGGATGGTCACGATCCTTTGAACCCCTTACAACAGGTCTCTGATGATATAACTCCTGTGTATATTCTGTAATGCCATTCCTCCTGATATTTTCAAATTTATGATTAGAGTTAGATCTCTACCACGAGACTCTGACCAACAGACTTGGCCCATACCATCCTGGTGTTTCAACCAGAAGCTCTGATGCCAATCTGTAGCATCCCCATCCACCCACAGGCCAAGGTGTGCTACCTTCAAGCCCCCCCTGTGGACTTCGTACTCTTACCAATACCTTATTTATTTAATAAGGATGCATAAAATAATTTTTTTAATGATATGCACAACAATATCCAACAAGCATGCATAATCTAAGATTTAGTTAAACGATAATTACAATACACAACAAAATACATTCATACATAGATAATAATATCACAACAGAGATCACTTATCTTTGTAATTATTCCAAAGTGTTACTTGGGTTCCCAAACCAGTGAACTCTCAATATCTCACAAGTTTCCCAGCACCCACAACAATCCAAGTACCCAACTCTCTTCAACCTAGCCTGTACCACCCAAGAGAATGGACCTCCACCCTTCTCTACCACGCAGTCCCTCAGTTAGTCCTTCTCCTTCCAGGGCTCCATCACAGTTGGTCTAGAATATCAATTCTAGAACTCTTAGGAATCACAGCTGTGAGAAAAGCAGGGTGTAGGCCAACTCATCTCAGACATGCAGGCCTCAAGTCATGGATGGATTGCACCAGTGACCATTATGACCAACTATCCTGTGGCTAGCTTTTGACAGTTCATTTCCCTTTACCAAGACAAGACGCAGGCGAGGATGGATCAATTAATGGGTAAGTGGGTGAATGAAAGTGCGTGAGGGAAATAATCATATGAATGCATAAGTGAAGGAGCGAACAAGCCAATGACCAACCCCACAATCAGACCAGGGATGGGTTTAAGTATTTTTCGTGGGGGATCAAGAACCTCCTAGCCTTCCCAAAGAAGCTCACATAACTGATCCCCTTTCTTAGACAAAAAGGGTAATTAAAAATAGGAAATAAACATTTATCCCCTCAAGACCCCTCTCTTGTGGAATCATAGCCCCCTATAACTCTAGTCCTTGTTCGTCTAGTAGCCAGCGATGTAGTTATTAATAATAATGATAAAAAACATTATATGTCTTGGGCATACTGGCCCTTTAATAATTGTTTGGGCACTTAGGCCTCTCAACATTGTAACAATGCATTATTTAAAATTTTGGTCCGAAACCCAGGGTGTTACATAACACACCCTAAAAATCCTATGTCATTTTTATTACTTTTTGGGTACCACTTAATCTTTGCATTGTCTGAATTCGATTTTTCTTTGAGAATTTTTTTGTTTGTATTTGTTCTCTTAACCCTCATTTAGCTGTTCAGGTTTAAAACCCCATGAATTAAAAAGGCTTACCACTTAAATAAGGAACCAACAGGAAAAACACTTCACCCAACGCGGTCGAGATTCAACATCGAAAGAAATTAAGAGGTGAAAAGGAATCACTCAGAAAACCTCAATTGTCAAGCATCGATACTCATTGGTATCAACGAAAGGAATTTGTGTTTCACAACAAGTATCACATATGGACATCATTGATAGTCGATCCCCTTTGGCCTCGGTAAAAGGAAAAGGGAGTAAACGTTAAAAAAGAAAGAAACGATATCGCCGATACCTGACGCGCTTGTCGGAATTGAAGAATATCGAATCACGATGAACATTTCAACCATGCTAAATATTTTTCCCTGATCACTGATTCCTGAAGCATTTCTCCATCGAGATTTTTTGAAGAAGCTAATCCAAATAAAAACACGTGATAGGTTTATCCTCGATCGCCAACCCCCGATACCTTTTCGACATCAGTGATCCTAGGTTTAGTTTAGAACGCACAACTTGAAGAAGGTCCCAACTCCGACTAATACTCACGAGTTAAGTCACCGGTCTTCCATGCCATGTGTCTTTTCTAGATTGGAGGAATGTATGACCCAACTCTACCCTGAGTCATTCTTGGTCCCCTAAATCTAAGTCACACCTTCGAGCCAATTTTGTCACGTCAACACCATACGATGAAATTGATCAGTGTCATAGGTTTTTCACAGAAGGATGTCAACAAAAACATCCATAACGCATTGTCAATCCCCGATTCACCCACTAAGAAAGTGAAACGATGGGACATTTTAGCGCTAGATACATTTGGATTTGGAACATTTAAGGGACTAGTTAATTCCAAATCTCGCATTAGTTGCTACTTTGTGTGCGAATCAAAACAACCGTTTGAAATTACTGTTAGAACACATCACCCTTCATGCCTCCACTGTCAACCCACGATGAATTTAAGTTGTAGAGATTCGACAATAGATTTGTTTGAATTCCACTCATCACCTGGATTAAATGGTTGATACGAAGAGGTAAGTTATTCCTTGATTTAAATTATTTTGAGAAATTGTAAACAAAACCATTCTACATGCAAAGGATTTTCAGAGCATCTGAAGAAGCGAAACAAGCAATACAAAAGATGCAAAGATCATGTGAGTATCAAATAACTAGGTTTAGCAAGATTTATAGGTCTATACCAGTCTGTGGATTTTATGCTTACACTTCATATATATATATTATCCAGTGTTTCTTTATATGCAGTCTCTAAAGGATTTATTTTGATTGTAGGAACAATGCCTCCAAGAAATCTGACCACTAGGCAATCACCAAGGGAACCGAAGCTAAAAGAACTAGAGGTAGGAGAAGGTTCCTCTCTAGGGGTAACAAAGAAGTTGGAATACACTCTGAGGCCGGAACCAACCATTAAGACATCCACAAATAAAGTTTTCATTCAACCGCCGACCTTTGGAGACATAGAGGCAAACACAGGGAGCAAGACGGTACTCCCACATTGGGGGGAGCTCTTCAAGAAGATCAACCGGGAATAATTCCCGGAATATGTCTCACACAGTGACCTAGATGTGATATCTTTCGATGATGAAGTTTTTCCAAACATCCAAAGATCGTACCTGCACATGGTAGCAAGAAGAACTCTAGTGTTCCCTTGCATAGAACTTTTGAAGTGGATCATTGACCACACAGACACACAAAAGTGTTTGATTAATGATGAAAATGGTGAGTGTGTCAAGGTTTTCCTTCCGGTGGAGGTCCAGAAGTATTACAAGCTTAGAGACCCGGAGGAGTGACTGAACGTTGATTTTGTCATAAAATTCTAGGAGCGCCACCACACCATCCAGGTGATGGCATCATGGTTGAGAGAAGAAAAAAAATACACCAACCAGACCTCTAGTTGGTACTAGAATTCCAACTGAAGGGAGCCGTACATCTACCTGATGGCTCTAATTTTTCGATTGTATGGGGAAAAGGACTGCTCTAGATTTTCGGAGGCATGGATGCCTCTAGCTTACATAGTGGCCATTTCAGGGAGTGTTTTCAACTGGGGGACCATCATTTCCAAACAACTAATCATCTGGATACAACAAGCTAAGACGACAAAATAAGGAGAGACACTATCCTTCTACATGGCTTCATACTTATTGGATGTTATGTGTTCCAGAAACGTCTTTGTCGGCATGAACTTGAGATGGCACATCACAAAAATCTCGGTCCATAGATATTTCAGCATTTTATGGGAGAACATGTACAAAAAATCCTACTCCCTCGTTTGCAATGAATTCATCACACACATCTATTTTATTCTTTTCAAGAAAGATTTCCCGAGACTGTTGGCTACAACTAAAAAGATCATATCAAAGGTTGGCCACTGGTATTTGGATGAGCACGAAACCTACATCAGGGTTTTCGGGGCCACTGGAGCACCACTTCTTATACCTTTGCATGTCCTTGACTAGATTGTAGTGGGGGAGATATGCTACTAGACCATCCTGCAAGGCTACAACGCCAGTTTGGTCAAGGATAAGAAAAGGGTGTTCATACCTTATGGTTTCCATGTAGGATTCTACATGGTGAAAGACACCGCTCAAGCCAAATAGGAAGGGCTGAGCCAATTAGAGTTCAGCTTCCTGACCGTTTGTTTCTGCAAACATAACCCATAGGGTCTAGTCTTGAATCACGCCTCGCAAGTGTTGTCCTGCTCGCCATACACCCATGACAAATTCAAATATGAAGTCTTCATTGAAAATGCCCAATACTGGGATGAGATGGTAGCAAGGATGGCTAACCCCAAAATGACCAGGTTTAGAACCATAAGCCTAGATGAACAAACTACAATCCTAGAACAATCGGCTCAAGGGGCCCTCAGGGCTAGAGAAGAAATGATAGCGGCCGAAGCAGCAGAAGCCCCTCTGGTAGCCCTGATTCAAGAAAGAGGTTTCCCTATGGCACAGGATGCATGGGAAAGGGGAATTCTCATGTTATAACAGGTGGAACGGGTAATTGATCAGCTGTAATGTGACCTAGACCTCTTAGGAACGACAGGATTCCCTTCCAATAACCCATACAAAATCCAGGCGAGCCCAAGCAACCATGAATTCCTAGACATTGATGAAATTAACGAGTTAGATGACCTTGAATTCACAATGCCATTGACTAGATCGCCGATAGGTGTTTCAAATCAACCAGAGATAGTCAGAACATCAGGGAGAACAAGTGCACCAAACCCCCTAAGCGAGCTAATAAAAATATATGATGATGATGAGAGCCCGAAGATATCCCTTGTGACCCCTATGCATATCGAAGAGGAAAAGGAACCAGAGAAGACATATTCTCCAGCTCCTGATGCTCAAATTCGGGGGGTTCCACTGAACGAACAAGAAGTTGAGAGTATCTTAGACACTAAGATTCAGAATGCACTGGAAACCCAAGTGAACAGTATGAAGGAAGAGACAGGGTTGGGCGAACAAAAGAAAGAAGCTCCATAGCAGGAAATCGATGTCTCAACGATCGAAGATCAAGTAAGTACCGAGCATACCCCCAATGCCTCAATTTCAATCTGTACTCAACTCCCCGATGAGAGACAAACAAATGACAAGCCTTCAGAACACATGGAGGAAGTTCAAGAACCGATTATTGAATAAGTATATACCATTGGGAGTCTGGGGAGTACACTCACCTGGGGAGATCAACAAATCCCCGAACTCGTGGATGAAGTAGCTAACATACATGCCATTGCTTATGATCAAAAAAGGAAAGCTATCGACCAGAGAACCACCAAGAAGAGGAGGATCACTTTAGATCTCTACATCCTCCTCACTACAGAGGAAAATGTGATCGACACAGAGCACGCCAAAACGTCAAAACTTATCAGCGCAGGGATGGCAATCTCAGATGCCACCCTGGATAGAGCTAAAAGAGATGAAGAGGAGTTGGCTTCCGCTTTAAAATAATTGGAACATTTGCACCACTTGGAGAAATATTACCAGGACACCACACAGGTTGCGGTGTAGCTAAAGAGTGAATTCAAGGATGCCTACAACAATTTTATAGATGAACGACACCTATTCACTGCAAGGATAACCGAGCTGCAAGAAGACACCTTCATGGCGCTGGCCACATGAAAAGATAGGGAGAGGTGGTAAGAGATAGCGAAACAAGCCGTGGAAAGAATCGACTATATCAGTGCGGTGCAAAAGGGTCGAGACATCGAAGAGCACGACATCCTGGTGCGAACAGAAAGAAACATCGACCACATAAGGAAATCAGTCGAGTATTGGGTTAAAATGTCTTAGAAACCTCACCGAGAAATCCAAGAGAAATGGGCCAAGTGCAAGAAAAGATGGATAAAAATCAATCGGGTGATGAAAGATATCAGACTCCCCGAGTTTGGTATACCTGATGACTTTTTCGACTTTCATGACATAGTCAAATCGCACGCCGAGCAAGATCATGGGCCGAGGAAATAGAAAAGGTGACATACACGGCTCTAGGTCAGGTGCGACAATTTATGGAGCACCCGATCAAATCTTGGGCTATGTTGCAACAGTTAAGTGCCAGTATAGTCAAGTATTGGGCACATGCGGTAGAGATAAGAGAGATTCACTCGAACCAATTGGAACATCATATATTCCCACATGCCAACACCTGCGAGGATCTATTCATCAAAGGGTCGGAGTAGAAGAAGAGTTACCCACTTAAGTTATATCCTGAGATGACTCTTCGAGAAACTGATAGAATAAAGAACCATGTGGTGAGTTTTGTTTTACTTAGCTGCACTTTAATTGTTATCTTTATTTAATTTTATGTTATAAATAAGAGCATTGACCGGTTAGTTAAGGGTCGTGGTTTTCTGCAAAGACCCTCATTTTTTGTTTTGTTAATAACTATTTCGGAGCTTCCTTTAATTGAGAAGTCATCTTTGGACTAGAGACAAGTTTTTGTTTTCATCAAATGTGTGTATGATTATATGTGGAGAAGAATTATTCATTATTTTGTCTCATGAATGGATGTTGTAACGAGTAAGAGCTACTAAATCTATTGATAAGTTATCTGATGCAATGTTTTACAGTTCTTTCTTTAATGATGAAAATAAATCATTGTGTTATTATGTGATTGATGATTAGAGTTGAGTGAATTATTTTACTTTCCATTGTTTATCACATGCATGTTTTCTTTTGATAATTTGTATCTCAGTCAGTAATTGGAATACCTGCATGTTTAACGTATTAGTACTAGGCCTATGGTAGACGATCATTGTCTGCATGCTAGAGTGAAAGTGTTATCCCAAGCTCAGCCTCTTCTCCAATAGTTAAGTTTTTTCCCACTTTTTCAGTTAGTTGGTTTATACTTTCTTTATCTTATATCAGTCCCACCTAAGAGAAAACACAAAAAGAGAACATCTGAATTGAAGGAGAAACCCTTCAAAAGAAAATGTAAAGCCCATCGATTATTTTGGTCTGATTGCAAATCTATTGAACCATTCCACTATTAAATGTTGAAGAGTCTAATTGGGCCTCGGTGGTGGGTTTGGTTCCTACTGTTGAGTTAAAGGGATTTAGGAACCCTCAATAGAATTGGTGCTAGAAGGAGGGCCTGAAGAATGAATGGCTAAATATATATTTCACATAATATTTCAGACAACCTGTAGATTCAAAACAACCCAAATGCATGGCTAGTCATTCCCAAGATAGCCCACACACAGTGAGTACTCCTGAAATGAGTAACTTCTCCCAACCTAAGGAAGAATGTTTGTTCCATGATATACCTTACGCTCTTCCTCACGAGGAATTGAATCAATTCAGAAGAATCATAAGGGCATACGCCTGATAGATCGGTGTGCTACCCTTAGCTCCATTAATTCCTCGAAGAAAAAAAATAATCAGACCAATGGTCGAATCCCCGGACAAGGTTTTTGTGCACACAGTATAATACCTCATAGATTTCTCCCTCACCGAAATTGAACATCCTCTTAATATAATCCCCGAAACACCAGCCGGTAACTACTCTGATCCCGATGAATTTTTTGAAGAAGAATGGTTCAACTCAGAATGATATGAAGACATGGAAGATAAAAATGACCATGAAGAAGAAAGGGGAAACCTACCTCAAAATAATCAACCTTGGTTGGCCAGAGATGATCTAGCCATCCTCGAATGAGTACATAACCTTCCACAATACCTAGAGAAATTACTTCCTAAATTTGACCTTGAAACCTCGGGATTGCTTGAAGACCATATCAAGAAATTCATACTAGCTATCAGACTTATGAATGTTCAACATGAAGACATAGTTTACAGGCTATTCCCCTACACTTTCGAGAATTAATCCTCCACGTGGTATTCTAACTTACCTGTAGGATCCATAACAAGTTGGATGAAGTTTCAAAAAGAATTTCTAGATAAATTTGCAGAAGAAACTACTATAGGGGCATTGATGGTTGAGTTGTTCGCCACCACCATGAGATTGAAGGAGAGGGTCAAAGACTTTAATCAATTATTTACCACTATCTTAAACAAATTCCATCTCTAGGCTAAACCTACTCAAAAGTTGCAAATCAAAGTATACATTAATGCTCTCCCTACTTCTATTTCCATGTTTGTGAAGAGGGATGCCAAACTAACCCTAGCTGAGAATTTTGAAGAAAAAATGATAGAGTTCCAAATGAAGGGATGTAAATAAGGCTAGGTTTCCTTAGTTAAGAAAGAAGTTCAACCTCCTCCCAGGAGAGGGCTATTTCTTACTAGACCCCCAGGGAAACAAATAGAACAAGCTCCTGAAAAGGGAAGTGGGGACATAGAGGACCTACAACGCATGGTAAAAAATCTATCAAACGAAATCATAAACATGAAGAGAAGTGAAGGTGAGGGAAACCAAGGTCAAAGTCCCTATAATCCTTTCTTTAAAAGGGATTCATTGTTCAAATAAATTAAACCTCCCCCATCCAACCTAAACATCGATATGGGAAATGTAGCATGCGACTCTTTCTACACTTATCACTAAGAGAACCACTTTGAAAGAGACTACCCTCAATGGGTGCTTTACATGAATTTAATGGCCAACCGATTTCTATATGAAGTCTCCCTGTCTGAAAAATCAAGTGGCTCTAGTATGAATATCGCCAATTAGGAAGGAATTTCTCCACCAGAAGAAACAACCATGTAGATATGGGATCCTTACCTAGATATGCCTTCCGATGACCTGTTTGAGGTTCAAGAACCATCTGCAGAAGTCTTGGTTGTGAAAACATGAAGTAGGGGTCAACCCATCTCAAATGACCTTACTACGACCCAAATTTCGGGAGGGAGACCAACTCCCAATCACCCAAAAACACCTTTTTTTCCCCGAAGAAACCCTATAAACATCCATGCATGGGAATCTCCCAAGTTGGATTACAACATAGTAGAATATTTGAAGAAGTTGAAGTCTAATATATCAATTATGGACATATGTAGAATCCATCAACAAAAGGACTTCCTATTACAAGATTTGAAATCAGTAGAAAATCCTATGACAAGCATTGATCAGGGAAGAAATCCAACTCCCACAGATCTAGGGAATAAACCAACTGTGAACATATACTCTGAAGACAAGAAGGGAAAACCTTTTGTCCCACCGTTCCTTTTAACTTTTGAAGTCTTCAACAGAAACCTCCATAACTGTTTGGTCGAATCAGGAGCATCTTCTTATGTTATGCCCTTGTCTATTTGCAAAACATTAAACATCGTTCATATCAAAAGCGATAAACATGTAATACAATTAGACAGAACCCAGGTAAAGGTCATGGGAGAACTCAAACATGTAATGATCAGAATAGCGACACATACTAAATTTGTGCAAGTGATTGACATCATTGTAGTAGATATCCCAGAAGCTTATGGATTGTTATTAAGCCGAGATTGGTCTAAGAAGTTAAATGGATACTTTAGTATAGATTGGGCTCACCTTTAGCTTCCATTAAAGGTACACAAAAATATGATCATGATTGATAGGGAAAGATATCTAAAACACACTGTCACCGACTTAGAAACCCTTAATGAACCCTCATCGACAGATTTTCCTGTGCTAGGAAATTATTCCTGTGACTCTAATTTCAAGATTTTCTCCCCTCTCTCATTTGATGTTCCCCTTAATCAAAACTCTGAAATGATTTTTCAATAGGAATTGCCGACGACAGCAGAGGAAATGATTTTCTGCCAATAATCCGCGTTAGAAATCACAAAACTAACAGGAGGAAAAGAGGAAAGTGATAGGAAAGAAGAAGCTGATAAATTTCATCCACAAGTTTGGACTTTATACTTCAACGGATCTAAATCATAAGAAGGGTCTAGGACAGGGTGCATCCTCATTGATCCGAAAGATAAACGACATTTCCTGTCATGCAGGATAGAGGTCAAATGGACAAACAACACCGTCGAGTATGAAGTTCTAGTACAGGGGATAAAGAAATCGATAAACATAAACATCAAAGAATTGAAGGTTTTCAGAGATTCTAAAATCGTCGTCAGACAAGTAATGAACTGTTGGCACATGGGCAGACCCTGGGATCAATGCTACAATAGCGCACCAACAAATCCCTAACTACCGGTCCTTTCGACAACACCTGTAGAGAGATGAAGTCTCACTCGAGGTAGAGGCAGGGGTTGTTGCAAGACTCAGGTGTCTACAACCTTAGATGGGACATAGATCTGTGATTGTACTACTTAGTAAAGCACTTAGCATCGTTAGTTTCTCAAGATGCAATCAATACCCACTTTGCTGATAAAACAGATCTTCACAACATTCACACAAATCTAATGTACTTAAGCACTTAGCATAGGTAAATAGATTAGATCGAGCAGATCAAGCACTAAGAATGTCTATATAGATCAGATCTAACATTCTTACATATAATAAGCACAAAGCATAAGTAGATCTATCTAAATACATCAAATCACTTAGAAAATAATATGTGAACACATAAAGACAAATCACAAAGAAGCATAACACAGTGTTTACGTGGTTCACCCCCACCCTGGGGATACATCCACCAACTCTTCTTCTTTATTGTCCTCAGTCAATCGGTTACAATCACAGAGCCTCAAAACCCTTACTCTGCACAGGACAGAAGATCTGTGTAGCTCACTAGATCCTTCTTCCTTGCATTACAACACTAAGCCTTCCACAATCTGCTACAAGGACCTGCACTTAGTTCTACAAGTCTCTTACAGTCATGCACAAAGAACTTACATACTCTACTTGCACATAGCATACATTCACATCACATAGATGCACACTCTACTTCTATCTTGCTTAAGCATCTATTTATATACAAAATAGGCCTAAACATGGGTGAACCCATGGGCTGATATCCCATTCCCATTACATAATCCCAAAAACCCAAAAAGGACCCAAAAAGGGGCCAAGATCTCATGATCTCTGCTTCATCTTACGATGCTCCTTCTACAGGTTGTCGAAGTCCCAAAATAGGTCAACATGACCAAGAATCTCACAAAACTTAGTCAAGGGACAACGGGCCCCCAACACTCACATGTGACTCATCTTGAGTCACTATGGTCTCATCAGTTCTTCCTCGAACGCCTCGAGTTTGGATTGAGATGTTTTGACCTGCTTCTTTGCTATGACTTCTTGTTCGACGAAATCTTGGATCACTGCATCATTCACTGGCCCTTCTAGGCATTGTTCTGCTATAATGACAACCTGTTCTAGATATTCTCCTTGGATTTCAACCTCTGTGAACAATTGTCATGCCTTATCTTGCACAAGTTGAAGTTGTTGAGTTACTTCCATAACTTTTCTCTGGATCATATGGATCTGCTACTGGGAGGTGCGTTTCTCTTGAGATATATTCATCCTATCTATAGCTGAAAGGGCCTTCAACTACGCCTGTAGTGTGTCTGCGTGCTGCTTCACTTCCTGGAGCTGTGACTCCAGTGCCTATAACTTTGGGTTCTCAATGAGTTTCTCATACATTTGGGAATTGCGATTACTCAGCTACTTTCACTCCCTGGCAAGAGCCTTCAATATCTCAACTACACTATGGGTAGTTGCTTCCCTTTGATCTCTTACATCTTACAGGGTCTTAGGCAATGTGCGTAGCTCCAAATATGCTATGAATTGTTGTAGTTGCTAAATTACTTCTTCAAGTTGTGCCACCTGTTGTGGAACTCTCTCTTCGACCTTTATTTCGATGACTGTCACAGAGCGAAGTGCTCTATTGACCCTTTCCTTTACTTTGAGTTGCTCCACAAGCAACTTTTCCTTGCTTTGTTGTAGTTGTGCTCTTTCTTCATCCCACTTCGCTTGGAGAGCAAGCTTTTCCCATTCTGCAGTATTGCATTTCTCTAAAAGTTCTCCCTGTACTTGTGCTAAATCTTGGGTGGCTTGCGTTGTTTCTTCCTATGCTCATTGAAGGAGAGCTTCGACCTTCACAACAATTTGGTGGAGTTGAGATGATTCATCTCCCAGTTATGGTGTTTCCAATGGAAGAGGCGTAGTGGAAACAACATGGCTGGACTGTAGTGCTTGCTACACCCCTTGAAGTTCAACCTTAATTCAATTGTATATCTCCTCCTGTTGAGCCTCTTGCTTCTCCACTATCTCCAGTGAAGCATCATTCAGTGCTTCTATGATGAAATCAAAGTCATCTGAGGTGAGGGTAGTCTGCATTTTGGTCATAGAGGCTTTCGATTTCTTCCAAGAAGAAGGCTTTGGGGGGGGAACCTTCCTTTTCTTCAAGGGATCCTCCTCGTCTCTAGGTAGTGTAACATTTCCTTTCTTCTGTTCAACTTCTGCACCATCTATATCTCTGCCATCTCCTCCTTGCATAGGTGATATGGAAGCATTCTTCACTGAGGTACTACTTACCTCTTAGGCTTCTTCATTTTTCTTTTTCTTGCTAGGTACAGGTGTATCATGCACTGCTTCTGGACTGTCAATGTCGGAATCTCCGCAAGAACTACTAGAATGAGGAGGCTTGCCGACCAGTCTTTAGTAATCTCTTCTAAGTCCTCCTATGTCAGTTTGTAGTAAGACTAAAGTTGTTTCTTGTCCTCGTCAGTGTGTGCTGTAATATAAATGAAATGGCGGTCCATGCTGAATTTCATTAAAGGCCAAAACCTATGGAGAGTATTTGGTGTGATGCGAGGCTCGGACTGGATGGTTTTCTTCAGCTGGTTGTAATATGTATGGAACATAGAATTTGACTACATTTCTTGTTCATGTCACTGGAATACCACAGTGTACTGAACTTCGTGGTCAGAGGTTCAAAGGGATCGATGTCCAGGAAGGTCGCACCTTCCGACATCTCCCATGTGATGAAAGCAATCATGATTAGAAGCCAACTGAAGTGGAATTAATATCCCCGATCTTGCACTTCCTTGTAGTCCAGTTCCAATTGATTCACAAGGTACTTCACCCAATTCATTTGTAGGCCCTCTATGCACTTTTCCTATGAGGTCGACTACAAAGCTAGTCACTTGGGTGGGTCGGTTATTATGAAATAAATTTCCTGAGATCAATTGACAGGCTAGGTGCACTATGCCACTCTGGATAGAAGCTACCTTGTAGCCTCATGTTCCCTTCTTGACATCTCCATAAGTTTCCTTGATCCTTTGTGCGAGAATGTGGCCCATGGCTTTTCCAGGATAGAAATCTTGTGGGTCGGGTCCTTGCATGTTAATCTCGGTGATCTGATTGATCAATGTCGGATCCAATGTGATAGAGAATTTTAACCACAAGTATCCACCATGAAAATAAGATAGCAATAGCTTGATGCATGCATTCACTTCTTGGTGCCTTCCGAAGTGAGGAATCTTCATGACATTGAGTAGTGTGGACTGCGCGAGGTTCATAGTCCATGACTGGGGAACTATCTTTGAATTCTTTCCCTTTTTTTTGGTTAGGTATTTATGTGGGGTGAGGATGTTGTAGACCTTCCTGTCACCGAGGTTGAAGTCGCTAAACTTTAACGTTACAATCTTTTCTTGGTCTGTGCGAACTGCATGTATCCCCTTCGGGAGGTATGTAGTGACCAAAGCATACTCAAATTATCTGGGCACACTGTCTCGATTGATTGCACCGCTAAAAGGTGGTAGATAGGTGGGTAAAATGCTCAGAATCAACTTAGCATTCACGAGATTGTCTCTGTGCTTAGTTCTCTTTTCATCGACTTGTCGAGACGTTCCAGCTTGAGCAGTTGACGGAGAGGCTGGAAGTCCTCTCGTGGATGATGCTTGTACACCTATGGATAATCCTCTATCCAAGATGACTCTTTCAGTCATCAGGTTGATCAAAACTTCTTCAACAACTTTCTTTGCAGCGCTCAATTCTTCTGACATACGCACTTGGGGTTAACAATTGCGGGTTCAGGGAACAACTTAGACACAGTACTGAAATAGAAAGAAAGAGTGCCATAATCACTGTATAAAATCGACTTAATCTTTGGGCTCGAATTTTCAAAAAGTGTTTTCGGTGCATGGCACGGTGGGATAAATAGGGAACTTGACAACGGTTCACTTGCAACAGGTATGAGCCTCCATTAACTCTTGTTCGGTCCATTATGGCACGGTCCAATGGTCTGATGATGAACCATAATTTCCTTTCTTCCCATTCAGAGCGTCGATTGAATGATTATAATGTCCCCAACGGCTCTATTGCTTCGTCATGGTGAAGTGCCATGTGTCGTTGTTCTGATATCCCAACAAAACTCCAATTCTGCAAAATTTCTATCTACGAAGTTCCCTCTAGAACCTTTTGCAACTTTTAAATCTTATCTCTCTTCTTACTTAACTTTCTAGCCTTTTTTCTAGTGAGCTTCGTCTCGGTAGTTCTTTTTCCATTCTGATTCTTATCTTCTTTTAACATAGTTACTTCGTGTTGTTGATATTCTTCCCTAGGATTCCTCGATAATACTCTGTCTTTGTCTGGGGTAGGTACTTTGGTCTTCTGTGGGTCTTCTAATGTTCTTCAAGCTTCGACATTTGGGTTTCTATTGTTAAATAACTTCGATTTGTTCTCCTGTTCAGCAATCAAGTGTGGGATCCTTCTGGTCATGAAATATTTTAACTCTTGTTTCTTCTGCTTCAAAAATTCTTACTCTTCTTTTCGTCTGGCTTGATATCTATCAATCCAAGGTTTTCCTAGTAACATGGTAAACAGGGCGCTATCTTGAATAAATTCAATAATCTCAAAAACTTATTCTGTCGAAGTTCCATTAGCATTCATAGGTATGCAAGTGATCTTCCCACATAGGTTTATTATCTTTCCTCTGAATAGTCCTATTCCTCCTAATGAAGGGATCATAGCAGGATTCCCTATGGATTTCTAAGTTCTTTATGTCATGATATTCACCTGTGTTTCTTCATCCAGAATATAGTTAATGTCAAAGTTTTCTATTCTTACTTCAATGCATTATTTTTCCTTGAATATCTCTGATAGGCTGAAATGTCGATGGTCATTCAGGGTTGCATTTATTTGCAGCAATACTTTCTCTAATTCTTTCTGGGGTTCCACCATTTCTAGATAGTCCTTAGGGTTTTCTTTATTCATATTCATTTCTTCCAACTTAGCAATCATTCTAGAGAAATCTAACACTTCATGGTCTATAGATTTACAACAAAGACAACCAGCTCTTTTCCCAGGGCATTCCTTAGCAAGATGCCCTAGTCTTTTACAACTATAACAGAGGGTTAATCCTCTCTTTCTTTTAAATGATCCCCAACTTCTCTGGGACTGCGGACTAGGATCATGGTAGCTATCCTGCAAAAAGTACTTTCTAGGATCCTGCATCCATTTGTTAGTCCAAACATTCTTTCTATGCATAGGTATAACACATCTTTCACTATTCTTATCAGATCTACTCATATCAAGACTTCTTTCATCTATTAATGCCCTAGTTTTCAAGCTAGGACAAAACCTATCAATCATACCTAGAGCCATACTTTAGAAACAAAAATTTCCACTTATCTTACTTCTACATAGCACAAAGCTTCCAGATCTTAAAACTTTTCACTATTCTTACCTTTATCAAAGCACATAGCTTGCAGATATTACCTCTTTTAATCAGAAATTCTTACTTTTTCCTTCCTTAGAGCACAAATCTTTCAGATCTTGCTTCTTTCCTTCAGATCTAACCTCCTTTCTTCAGATCGAGCTTCGTTCTTTAGCACAGATCTTTATAAATCGAGTAGGATATTGCGCACTAGGGCACAGATCTATGCACAGATCTTTCACAATCTTAGGTCAAATCTTTGCACAAATCTTCTTCTTTCTCAGTTCATAGCAATCACAGTTTCAGGTCCTTGCAACGGAACCATTTGTTGGCATAGGGGCATACCTAGGGTTCAACACTACAACAACACACCAACAAAGCCGTAACTACCGGTCCTTTCATTAACACCTGTGGAGCAGATGAAGTTTCACTTGAGGTAGAGGCAGGGGTGGTTACAGGACTCAGGTATCTACAACCTTAGCTCAGACATATATCTGTGAATGTACTACTTAGTGAAGCACTTAGCACCGTCAGTTCCTCAAGATGCAATCAATACCCACTTCATTGATAAAACAAAGCTTCACAACATTCACACTAATCTAATGTAATTAAGCACTTAGCATAGGTAAATAGATTAGATTGAGCAGATCAAGCACTAAGCATGGCTATATAGATCAGATCTAACATTCTCACATATAATAAGAAAAAAACACAAGTAGATCTATCTAAATACATCAAAGCACTTAGCAAATAATATGTGAACACATCAAGACAAAGCACAAAGAAGCATAACACAATGTTTACGTGGTTCACCCCCACCCTGGGGATACGTCCACCAACTCGTCTTCTTTATTGTCCTCAGCCAATCAGTTACAAGCACAGAGCCTCAAAACCCTTACTCCGCACAGGACAAAAGATATGCACAACTCGCTAAATCCTTCTTCCTTGCGTTACAACACTAAGCCTTCCATAATCTGCTACAAGGACCTGCACTTAGCTTTGCAAGTCTCTTACAATCATGCACAAAGCACTTATAGACTCTACTTGCACTTATCATACAATCACATCACATAGGTGCACACTCTACTTCTATCTTGCCTAAGCATCTATTTATATACAAAATAGGCCTAAACATGGGTGAATCCATGAGTCGATATCCCATTCCCATTACATAATCCCCAAAACCCTTTAAGGACCCAAAAAGGGGCCGAGATGCCATGATCTCCACTTCGTCTTGTGCTCCTGCTTCGACAGGCTCTCGAAGTCCCAAAATAGGTCAAAATGAGTAAGAATCTTCCAAAACTTGGTCAAGGGCCAACAAGAACACTATACATTGCAAATCTCCACACCTAAAGAATTACCAACATGAAATACATAGGCTAATAGAGCACTTTGAATCTTTCAACATTACGAAGATTCCCAGAGAAATGAACATTCTTGCTGATTCCCTAGCCACGACTGCTTCAAGGCTATCACCTCTAGAATATTATGAAGCCTCCCGATTTACTATGGAATTTCTCTACAAACCATCGGTGCCCAACAATATTTCTAGTTGGAAGGTCTTTGAAGGAGATGATCAGATCATAAAAATTTTGACTAACAAAGATAATTTCAAAGACTTGGCTATTGACGATGAACTATTCTAGGAACAATCAATGGAAACTGACATTCGTACAGACCAACCGACTGACAAATCGAAGTCTCACATGATATCGAAGGGGATAGCTAATTTAGAAAATATTTTTGACCTAAAGGAACGATTTAAGGGGTCAAAAAATGCGAAGACCGGTAGTTCTTGTCCCATGCATGAAACTATAAATCCCGGAACCCCGAAAAACCCAAAAAATGTAAACCTTGGAAAGACAATATCCAAAGAGGAAAGGAAGGCTTATCTCAAAATTTTCAAACAATATCAATATGTCTTTGCATGGTCCTACCGAGATCTAAAAAATTATGATACATGTATCATTCAACACACTATCCATTTAAAACCTGAAGTAAAACCCTTCCAACAGAAGATACGAAAGTACCACCCATCCCTAGAGCCTCTCATGTGTCAGGAGTTGAAGAAACTGTTAGATGCCAAAATTATCTTCCAGGTTAGACACTCTGCATGGGTAGAAAATTTGGTTCCTGTAAGAAAAAAGTATGGGGAGATTCGCTTATGCGTAGATTTCAGAAATCTCAACAGAGATTCAGAAAAAGACAAATACCCATTCCCACCAATGGAGAAACTCCTTCAAACCATGTCTGGCTCTGAAATTTTCTCCTTACTAGATGGTTTCTAAGGTTACAACCATGTTCTAGTTTTAGAACAATACCTTTTGAAAACTACCTTCCGAACCAAGAGGGGAACCTTCGCTTACAAACACATGCCTTTTGGGTTAATCAATGCAGGAGTGACCTTGCATAGGGCCATGGATGTAGCATTTTGGGGACTAATCAACAAGAGTGTAGTAGTCTACATGGACGATGTGACTGTGTATTCAAATAATAGAGAAGATCAAATCCAACACTTAACCTAGATTTTCGAAAGGTGTAGGAAATACGACATATCCTTAAACCCTAAGAAAACTATTTTCGGTGTCGAGGAAGGTAAGTTGTTAGGCCACATTATATATCAAGCAGGCATTCACATAGACCCAGAAAGGATTAAGGTTATAGCTCAGCTTCCATTACCTCACAAAAAAAAGGTTATGTAGTCGTTCTTCGGGAAAATCAATTTTGTGAGGAAATTCACTCCCTATTTCGTGGAAACTATCAAACCCCTACAAAAAATGATTCGTAAGGATGTTGATTTTAAGTGGGATGATGAATGAAAGAAGGCTTTCAACAATATTAAAATTGCAATCTATCAAGCCCCAGTACTACAAAGTCCTGATTTCAACAAAGATTTCTTTCTCTATACTTTCGCCTCTGACCAATCGTTAGCCGCAGTATTAACTCAGATGGATGATGACAAAAACGAAGCCCCGGTATCGTACATGAGCACAAATATCCAAGGTGTTGAACTAAATTATCCTGCTATAGACAAATAGGCTTATGTGGTTTATAAGGAAGTAAAACATTTCAGATTGTACATCCTCAAGAACCATACCAAAGTAATCGTGCCTCACCATGCAGTCCAATCCCTACTTACTCAACAGGAGACAGGCAAAAGAATAGGGAATTGGATGGCAGTATTCCAAGAATTTGATCTAGATATAAAACCTGCTAAATTGGCTAAAGGACAAGGGTTATGTAAACTGGCAGTCGTAGCTCAAGACCAAGTAAATGAATACCCCAAATGGGGGAATGAAATGGAATTATGGTGTGGTGAAGATTCATACATTTCCCCAGGACAAGAGTCTTGGTATGAGAAATTGACTTATCTCCTGAATCATGGGACTTTCCCAGAAAACCTAAATACTAGGGAAAGGAGAGATCTTAGGTTAAAATCCACACAATATCACCTCATAAATTCGATACTCTTCTGGGTTAATTATGATGGGGTACTTTTAATATGTCTCGAATGTAAATATGTAGACAAAGTTCTGAAGGAGCTCCATGATGGTCCTATTGATGAACATTTTGCAGAAAATACCACTGTTCATAAGATACTAAGAGCTAGCTATTATTGGCCCACTTTGTTCAAAGACGCTCACACATATGCTAGAAACTATAAAAATTTTCAAATAGGCACTGGGAGGGAAAGGAGGGCAGTTGTCCCACTCCAACCGATGACCGTTTGTTGTCCTTTTGAGCAATGGGGGTTAGATATCATAGGAGAAATTACACCGAGTTCTTCAAAACAACATAAGTACATACTTACTGCCATCGATTATTTCATGAAATGGGAAGAGGCCATCCCACTGACTCATGTGAACGAGAAGGTGGTAATCCAATTCATAGAATAACAACTAATCACAAGGTTCGGTGTCCCTCCTGTCCTTTTTTTTTTATAATGCATCTTACTTTTATTCCACCCTATTAACAAAGTTTTCTCTAGACAAAGGAATCATAATTATATACTCCGCAAACTATTATCCACAGGGAAGTGAAGTGGCATAATCAACTAATAAGAACCTGGTAAGAATATTAAAGAAAACAATTGCAGACAACCAGAGAAATTGGCGTAACCTACTCCATAACGCCTTATGGGCTGATAGAGTTACACCCAAGGAAGCTACAGGGAATTCCCCATACTTTCTAGTATACGGATAGGAATCCATTCTCCCGAACGGATTATATCTTCCATTTCTTCAACTTGCTCAGAATTCCAGAGGGAAACCCTCATCAATATTACAACAAAGAATTGACACCTTGCTCATGTTAGAAGAAGAAAGGGAGAAATCTAAATAAAAGTTCACAGCCCACCAATAGATAGTTAAAAGGTGGTTTGATAAACATAAGGCTAAAGAGAATAATTTTGAAGTAGGAAACGTAGTCCTAATGTGGAACAGAGAAAATGAGCCTAAAGGAAAACATTCTAAGTTTCAAAATCTATGGCTCAGGCCTTTCCAGGTGGCTGAGAAGATTGGGTTAGGAACATATCGATTACACAATCTAAGGGGAGAATATGACACTCTTCCAGTGAATGGCCAAGCCCTTAGACAATATTTTCATTAAAAAAAAAAAAAAATTGTTTATTTTCATGCGTAAATTTATCTTTTTGCATTTATACCTTTTTGTTTTATCTTTTACGATCGTGCTTTTAAGGTTGTTAACTATTGTGTTTAGAAATACAATGGTTGACCTCAAATCATGTGACATAGAGAACTCTCTTCCTAACTCGTCTCTCACATACAAACACAAGAAACGTTGAGGAACCTGCGGTTGGTTCAAGGGATTCTCTATCCAGCCTGCATAGATGAACAACTTTGGAGAAATGTGGAAGTGTATGATTAGTGTTCTGGTAAAACCTTAAGGGAAATACGGTAAGCTGGAAAGGACTACGTGCACCTCAGAGATAGACCTAGTAAGTTTCACCTGAAGCATCTCATTTTTTGCAAATAAAAGACGTCTTCCTCTCCCACTCGCTCAAGGCACTCTGCCAAAATAAAAGTCAACCATATAAAATGAAAACATAGTAGGAGAGGGTATGCAAATATCTCTGTCGGGGATATGGATGCTCGCTGGCAGAAGATCAAGTTCTGTGACATTGGGGTGACTCTGTTGAGGCTATGGATGCTCGCTGGTAGGGGAGCAACACCATAGCAAATGAATAAGGTTAACTAAAAGGCCTAGTGCCAATGAATGCTTTACTATAATATTTTCAAAGAGGGCATGAGTCAAGGTTACAGGAAAGGAAGGTTGAAAACCCCATAGGGATGCCCAGATGTGTCAACCGGGTAATTTCGAATGCAAGGGTGAAAGGGGCTCTGATGAAAACCATTTAAGTTCCTAATCAATTTTTGCATCAGCCGAGCCCAAGGAAGGAACATAGTTTTTTATTTCACCTAGTAATTCTCCATTTGTTGAGAACTCAACACACCTTAAAAATCCTGTCATTTTTATTACTTTTTGGGTACCACTTAATCTTTGCACTGTCTGAATTCGATTTTTATTTGAGAAATGCTTTTTCTATGTTTGTTCTGTTAACCCTCATTAAGATATTCAGGTTTAAAACCCCATGAATTAAAAAGGATTAACACTTAAATAAGGAACCAATAGACAAAACACTTCACCTGACACGCTCAAGATTCAACATCGGAAGAAATTAAGAAGTGAAAAGGAATCACTCGAAAAACTTCAGTTGTCAAGCGTCGATCTTCATTGGTATCAGTGAAAGGAATTTTTTTTTCATGACAAGGATCACATACGGACATCGCCGATAGTCGATCCCCTTCAACCTCGGTAAAAGGCGAAGGGATTAAATGTTAAAAAATAAAGAAACAATATTGTCGATAACCAATACCCAATGCGCTTGTTGGAATCGGATAAGACCGAATCACGACGAACATTTCAAACATGATAAAGAGTTTTCCCCGATCACTGATTCCCGAAGTGTTTTGGCATCAGGAGTTTTTGAAGAAGCTAATCCAAATAAAAACACGTGATAGGTTTATCCCCGATCACCAACCCCCAATACCTTTTCGACATCGACGATCCCAGGTTTAGTTTAGAATGAACAACTTGAATAAAGTCCTGACTCTGACTAATACTCGTGAGTTAAGTCACCGGTCTTCCATGCCATATGTCTTTTCCATATTGTAGAAACGTATGACCTAGATCTACCCTGAGTCATTCTTGGTCCCCTAAATCCAAGTCACACCTTTGAGCTAGTTTTGTCATGTCAGCACCATAAAAAAAAATTGATTGGCGTTAGAGGTTTTTCGCAGAAGGATATCAACGAAAATGTCCATAACACATTTCCGATCCCCGATCCACCCACTAAGAAAGCGACATGATGGGACATTTTAGCACTAGATACGTTTAGATTCAGAGAATTTAAGCGACTAGATAATTCCAAATCTCCCGTTAGTTGCTACTTTACATGTGAATCAAAACAATCGTTTGTAAATACCGATAGAACACATCACCCTACGCACCTTTGTCATCAACCCATGATGAATTTAAGTTGCAATGATTCGGTGAAAGATTTGTTTGAATTCCACTCATCACCCAGATTAAATGGTTGATACAGAAAGGTAAGTTCTTCCTCATTTTAAATTATTTTGAGCCATTGTAAACAAAACCATTATATGTGCAAAGGCGTTTCAGAGCATCCAGAGAAGCAAAATGAGTAATCCAAAAGCTGCAGAGATCCCGTGAGTATCAAAGAACTAGGTTTAGAAAGATTTACAGGTATGTACCAGTATGTGGATTTTATGCTTACACTTCATATATATATTTTATCCAGTGATTGTTTATACGCAGTCTCTAAAGGATTTATTTCGATTGTAGGAACAATGCCTCCAAGAAATCCGACCACTAGGTGATCACCGAGGGTGTCGAAGCTAAAAGAACCAGAGGTAGGATAAGGTTCCTCTCCAGGGTTAGAAAATTAGTTGGAATACACTCCGAGGCTAGAACCAGTCATTAAGACATCCACAAAGAAGGTTTTCATTCAACTGTTGACCTTTGGATACACAGAGGCAAACACAAGGACCAATACAGTACTCCCACATTAGGGGGAGCTCTTCAAGAATATCAACCGGGAAGAATTCCTGAAATATGTCCTGTACAGTGACCCAAATGTGAGAGCACTTTACGATGATTTTTTTCCAAATATCCGAAGATTGTACCTACACATGGTAGCAAGTAGAACTCCAATTTTCCCCTACATAGAACTCATGAAGTGGCTCATTGACCACACAAACACACAAAATTGTTTTATTAATGACGACAATGGTAAGTTTGTCGGGGTTTTCCTTGTGGTGGAGGTCTAGAAGTATTATAGGCTTAGATACCCAGAGGATCGACTGAACACTGATTTTGTCGTAAAATTATACGAGCACCATGACACCAGCCAGGTGATAGCCTCATGGTGGAGAGAAGACAAAAAATACACCAACCGGAGCTACGGCTGGTACCAAACGTCCAACTTAAGGGAGCCATATATCTACTTGATGGCTCTAATTTGTTGATTGTATGGGGAAAAGGACTACTCCAGATTTTCGGAGGCATGGATGCCTCTACCTTACATAGTGGTGATTTCAAGGCGCAGTTTCAACTGGGGGGCCATCATTTCCAAATTGTTGAGCATCTGCATACAACAATCTTAGACGCAAAAATAAGGAGAGACACCATCCTTCTACATGGATTCATACTTACTGGATGTTATGTATTCCAAAAACGTCTTTGTCGGCATGAACCTGAGATGGCACGTTGCAAAACTCCTGGTCCATGTATATTTCAACATTTTATGGGAGAACATGTACAAAAAATCCTACTTCGTCATCTGCGATGAATTCATCGCACGCATATATTTTATTATTTTTAAGAAAGAAATCCGGAGACTGTTGGTTGCAGCCAAAAATATTATATCAAAGGTTGGCCACTGGTATTTGGATGAGCGCGATATCTACATCAGGGTTTTTGGGGCCACCGGAGCACCGCATCTTCTACCAGTGCATGTCCCCGACCGACTTGTAGTGGGGTAGATATGCTACTAGACCATCCTTCAAGGCTACAATGCCACTTTGGTCAAGGATAAGAAAAGGGTTTTCATACCTTATGGTTTCCATGTAGGCTTCTACATTGTGAAAGACATCGCTCAAGCCAAACAAGAAGGGCTAAGCCAATTAGAGTTCATATTCCAGACCGGTCATTTCCACAAACATTACCCAAAGGGTCTATTCTTTAAGAACGCCTCGCAAATGTATTCCTACTGGCTATATGTGTAACAACCCAAATTAATTAATTTTTATCATAGTTTTTAATTTAAATTTAATTAATTATTAAAATATATTAATGAGACTTCTATTATTTTATTATTAAAAGGTGGGTGAATTATTTAATGGGGGGATAAGGTTGTTGGGAATTAATGAGGGGGATTTGAGAGAGGAGGATAAGGAAGAAGGGGAGGACTTGGAAGAGGGATATTATTTTTGTTTGGGGATTTCTGAATTTATAATTGAGAGGAGGAGGAGAAAATGGGAGAAATGGTTATTTTTGGGAAGCTCTCACAGGGCACTAGTGTTGCTTGGAATTTTGGGCCCAGGGCTAGAAAACCGCAAGGATTCCTAGAGATAGGGAGCGGGAGAGGTTGTTCCTAGTTGGATGGGAGGTTAATATTTAGTCTGGGCAAGAATAAGAACAAGAACAATAACAGGATCAGACAGAAAAGGGACTAGATAAACCAACCTACAGGTGGAGGTATGTATATGTTGTTGTTATCATTATTCTGTTATTGTTATCATTATTCTGTTGTTTTTGTTGATATTATTATGTTGTTATTATCTTTTCCCGGTTTATTTCAAGTATAAGAAACTCATGAAATAAATTCCAAACTAAATTTTAAAATACGTTTTTAATTAGCTTAAGTCCTGAAAATAACCACGCTCTACAATACACCCATAAAAAATTTGAAGATGAAGTCTTCACAGAAAATTCCCAAGACTGGGACGAGGTGGTAGCAAGGATGGCTGACCCCAAAATGACTAGGTTCAGAGCCATGATCCTAGATGAATAGACAACAATCCTAGAACAATCGAATCAAGGTGCCTTTAGGGCCAGAGAATAAATGATAGTTGTCGAAGCAGCAGAAGCCCCCTTGGTAGCCCCAATTCAAGAAAGAGGTCTCTCTATGGCACAGGACGTGCGAGAAAGGGGATTTCTCATGTTAGAACAGGAACAACAGGTAATTGATCATCTGCAAGATGAACCAGACCTCTCAAGAATGACAGTATCCCCTTTCGATAACCCAGATAGAAGCTAGATGGGCCCAAGAAGCCCTGAATTCATAGACATTGATGAAATTACTGGGTTAGACAACCTTGAATTCTCAACGCCACTGGCTAGACCACCGATATGTTTTTCGACTTGACCAAAGACATTCGAAACATTAGAGAGAACAAGTGCGCCAAACCCCCTAAGAGAACTAATAAAATTATATGATGATGATGAGAGCCCAGAGGTATCCCTTGTGACCCCTATGCATATCGAAGAGGAAAAGGAACCAAAGAAGACATATTCTCCAGCTTCCGACTCTCAAATTTAGGGGGTTCAATGGAATGAACAAGAAGTTGAGAGTATCTTAGCCACTGAGCTACCTAATGTAACAGAAACCCAAGTGGATAGTCCGAAGGATGAGCCAATCTTGGGCCAACAAAAGAAAGAAGATCGACAACAAAAAATCAGTGTCTCAATGGTTGAAGATCAAGCAAGTACCATGCATACCCCCAATGCCTCAATTTAAATCGGTACTCAACTCCCCGATGAGTGACAAATATAAGTTTGGCCTTCAGAATGCAGGGAGGAAGTTCAAGAACCCGTTCTTGAACAAGTATATATGATCGAGAGTCTAGGGAGAAAACTTACCTGGGGAGATCAACAAATCCTTGAACCCGTGGATGAAGTATCCTACATACATGCCATCGTTTATGACCAGAAAATGAAATCTATCATCCAGAGAACCACCAAGAAGAGGAGGATCACTTTAGATCACTCCATCCTCATCACTACAGAGGAAAATATGATCAACATAGAGCACACCAAAACATCTGAACTTATTGGTGAAAGGATGGAAACCAATGATGCCACCCTGGACATAGATAAAAGAGATGAAGAGGAGTTGGTTGCCGCTTTAAAATAATTGGAACATTTGCACCACTTAGCGAAATATTACCAGGACACCACACAAGTCACGGTGTACCTAAAGAGAGAATTAAAGGAGGCATACAAAAATTTTACAGATGAACAACACCTATTCACTACAAGGATAATCGAGCTATAAGAAGACACCCTCATGGCGTTGGCCACATGCAAAGATATGGAGAGGTTGTTGGGTATGTGTTATATTCTTTTCATGAGTAGTAGTGTCTAATCATCTGCACCGGGCGCGTAGGGGGGTGCAGGGGGGCGGAGCCCCTCACGCGGGGGTTCGGGGGCAGCGTCCCCGATTTTTTTTTTTCGGGACGACATATTTCCGGGACGACATATTATTGGGACGACATATTTCTGGGACCACATGATATTAGGTGGTTTTTCGGCACATGGTTTTTTGCCAATGGTTTTCTATTTCCGGTTAAGGAATTAGGGTTTTGGACTAATCCAGGTCATTGGGTTAGGGTTTTGGATGCCGTTGGCTCCTATATGTATATTGTATTGTAAACAATGTAACACAATGTATGAATATAATATATTCTGGTTTTCTCGGTGTGGGTTTCCAGGTGAAAAATCTCTGTGTAATGTTTGTATTTGCCATTGTATCTTTTCTGTTCTTTTCTGAATATCAGTTTGCAGTAGATATTGTACAAGGTTAAAATTTACATTTGGTATCAGAGCTTTATTGGCTTCAGGGGGATGCCTTTGTAGTCAAGGGTTTGGGTTGGGACTGTGATAAGCCTTGTTACAGTGGGAGATCTGCGGTATTGTTTTTCAGGTGAAAAGAAATGGCAAGCAATTTGAAGATGGAGATCGAGAAGTTTAATGGGAAAAGATTTGAGTTGTGGAAGCTCAAGATGGAAGATCTTTTGGTGGACAGAGATCAGTGGATCGTAGTAGATCCAGGTACTGCACCTACAGGAACTTCTGCAGATGACTGGAAAA
>ML794707.1:447589-494692 GCA_009831015.1 Picea engelmannii
GTTTTGGACTAATCCAGGTCATTGGGTTAGGGTTTTGGATGTCGTTGGCTCCTATATGTATATTGTATTGTAAACAATGTAACACAATGTATGAATATAATATATGTTGGTTTTCCTGGTTTGGGTTTCCAGGTGAAAAATATCTATGTAATGTTTGTATTTTCCATTGTATCTTTTCTGTTCTTTTCTGAATATCAGTTTGCAGTAGATATTGTACAAGGTTAGAATTTACAGAGGTGGTATGAGAAAGCACAACAAGACATGGAAAGAATTGACTATGTCATCATGGTGCAAAAGGGTCGAGACACCGAAGAGCATGGTATCCGAGTGCTAAGAGAAATCAACATCAACCACATAAGGAAATCGATTGAGTATTGGGTTAAAATGCCTCAGGAACCTCACCGATAAATCCAAGAGAAATGGGCCAAGTGTGAGAAAATATGGATAAAAATCCACCGGGTTATGACATATATCGGACTCCTCGAGTTTGGTACACCTGATGACTTTGTCGACTTGCGTGACATAGTCAAATCGCATGTTGAGAAAGACTCATCATGGTCCTAGGAAATAGAAAAGGTAACAAACACGGCGCCAGGTTAGGTGCGATAGTTTATGAAGCATCGTATCAAAGCTCAGTCTATGTTGCAACAATTAAGTGCCAGTATAGTCAAGTATCAGGCACATGCGGTAGAGATAAGAGAGATTCACTCGACCCCAATGGAACATCATAGATTCTTGTATGCCAACACCTGCGAGGATCTATTCATCAAGTGGTTGGAGTATGAGAAGGTTCACCCACTTAAGTGATATCCTGAGATGACTCTTAGAAAAACTGATAGAAGAAAGAACCATGTGGCAAGTTTTGTTTTAATTAGCTGCACTTTAATTGTTATTTTTAGTTAATTTTATGTTATAAATAAGAGCATCGAACGGTTGGTTAAGGGTCAATGGTTGTTGCAAAGACCCTCAATTTTGGTTTTGTTAAGAACTATTTCGGAGCTGCCTTTAATTGAGAAGTCCTTTTTAGACTAGAGACAAGTTTGTGTTTTCATCAAATTCATGTATGATTAGATGTGGAGAAGAATTATTTTTTAGTTTGTCTCATGAATGGATGCTGTAACGAGTAAGAGCTACTAAATCTATTGATAAGTTATCTGATGCAATGTTTTACAGTTCTTTCTTTAATGATGAAAATAAATTGTTGTGTTATTATGTGATTGATGATTAGAGCTGAGTGAAGTATTTTACTTGCCATTGTTTGTCACATGCATGTTTTCTTCTGATAATTTGTATCTTAGTCAGTAATTGGAATACCTACATGGTTAACGTATTAGTACTAGGCCTATGGTAGATGATCATTGTCTACATGCTAAAGTGAAAGGGTTATCACAAGCTCAACCTTGTCTCCAGTAGTTAAGTTTGTTCCCACTTTGTCACTTAGTTGGTTTATACCGTCTTTATCCTATATCAGTCCTACCTAAGAGAAAACACAAAAAGAGAACGTTTGAACTGAAGGAAAAACCCTTCATAAGAAAATGTAAAGGCCATTGATTATTTTGGTCGGATTGAAAAATCTAGAGAACCATTCCACTATTAAACATTGCAGAGTCTAATTGGTGGCGGTTTTGGTTCCTGTTGTTGAGTTAATGGTATTTAGGACCCCTCAACACCATGTCCACTTAAGGATCATATATCCAAATTTTATTCAAAGGTGCAACGAACTACACTTGATATTCCTGGTTTGGTTCATGACCAAACCTATTTATAAATGATCCTTGTGATCGTTCTATGAATGCATCATATCATCTTGGGATATTTTCTCTCGCTTTCATTGAGTGACCTATGATTTATGTATATGGTGTCTTTCGACACCACCGTTGCCTCTTATATCCATTTTCCTCTATGTTTAATACATGTTCCAACATGGATTCAAATATGATGGTTCTTTGATCTAGGCTTTGTAGAGAAGACTTAGATGAGAATAAGATAACACTGAGCATTTGTGGTTATTTTGGGAATAATATCTTTGTTGTATATTGGAGTTGATTTTCTTAGGTTTTCTCAAAAAAATTGTTTGCAGGTGAATTATTTGGATTTTACGTTCGTTACTTAGATCTGTTACTGGAAATTCACAGACTTTTCGACTTAGATTCTAAATCGGATTGATGAATACTCATTGGTGGTCACTCTTTGGCTCATTGATTTGGCATTACAGGCTCAACCAAACTCTCCTATTTGTGTGTTTTGAGTTGTGTCCTTGACTGGCTGAGAGTTGGAAGATTCAAACTTCAATTTTTTTCCTTCCTCGACCAAATGTCAACTTTTATGTCATCTTGAAGGATATGAAACCTTGAATGAAAGAAGGTTCAAATTGGATGACTTCTTCTCTCTAGGATCGACTCGACTGGTGTGTGCATGAGATAAAATCCATTGACTCAACCTATTGAAACGCATGACAGTTTTTTCTACCAAACCTAATTTATCATGGTGAAACCCTCGACTAAGAATACATGCGACTGGTGAAGGTGGTTCGACTATTTTTCGACTTGGATGTGCACTGAATTGGACAGGGCTCGACTTGACTTGAAATTACAATACCTGAAACCCTCGAATGGCATGGGATTATTACTTGAATTAAGTTGGTTCAATTCAACTTGCATCTCCAATAATACATGTAGATTCCCTTATCAATTGGACAATCAACTCATCGACTTGTAGCTCTGCATCGACTCGAATGGGATATCGACTTGCCTCTCCTATTTCTCCATTAGAGTCAACTTTTGCATATGTGGGGATGCCATATACATTTTGGCAGTTCATTTCATGAACAAAGGGAATAAGAGATGACCTCTATTGTGTGGATTCCCCAACACCCACATTGCCCAACCCGATTGGAGAACCCCTTTTTTGTCGGCATGAACCTGAGCTGGCACATCAAAGAACTCTCGGTCCACGTATATTTCAAAAATTTATGGGAGAATAGGTACAAAAAATCCTACTCACTCATATGCGATGAATTCATCGCACACATCTATTTTATTCTTTTCAAGAAAGAATGCTCGAGACTGTCCGCTGTAGCCAAAAATATCATATCAAGGGTTGGCCACTGGTATCTGGATGAGCGCGAAACCTACATTAGGGTTTTTGGGGCCACTGGAGCACCGCATCTTATAACTTTGCATGTCCTTGACTGGCTTATAGTGGGGGAGATATGCTACTAGACCATCCTGCAAGGCTACAACACCACTTTGGTCAAGGATAAGAAAAGGGTGGTCATACCTTATGGTTTCCATGTAGGCTTCTACATGGTGAAAGAAACCACTCAAGACAAATAGGAAGGGATGAACCAATTAGAGTTCAGATTCTAGACCGTTTGTTTCCACAAACACAACCCATAGGGTCTAGTCTTGAATCATGCCTCGCAAGTATTGTCCAGCTCGCCATACGCCCATGAAAAATTCAAAGATGAAGTCTTCATAGAAAATGCCCAATACTGGGATGAGATGGTAGCAAGGATGGCTGACCCAAAAATGACCAGGTTCAGAGCCATGAGCCTGGATGAACAAACAAAAATACTAGAACAATTGGCTCAAGGGACCCTCAGGGATAGAGAAGAAATGATAGCAACCGAAGCAGCAGAAGCCCCTTTGGTAGCCCTGATTCAAGAAACAGGTTTCCCTATGGCACATGACGCGTGGGAAAGGAGAATTCTCATGTTATAACAGGCACAACGAGTAATTGATCAGCTACAAGATGACCTAGACTTCTTAGGAACAACAGGATCCCCTTCCAATAACCCATATAGAAGCCAGGCGAGCCCAAGTGACCATGAATTCCTAGACATTGATGAAATTAGCGATTTATATGACCTTGAATTTGCAACGCCACCAGCCGAATCACCGACAGGTGTTTCGACTCAGCCATAGATAGTCAGAACATCAGGGAGAACAAGTGCACCAAACTCCCTAAGAAATCTAATAAAAATATATGATGATGATGAGAGCCCGGAGATATCCCTTGTGACCCCTGTGCATATCAAAGAGGAAAAGGAACCAGAGAAGACATATTCTCCAGCTCTCGATGCTCAAATTCAGGGGGTTCCACAGAATGAACAAGAAGTTGAGAGTATCATAGACATTAATCTTCATAATGCACTAGAAACCCAAGCAGACAGTCTGAAGGACGAGACAGGGTCGGGCGAACAAAAGAAAGAAGCTCCACAGCAGGAAATCGACGTCTCAATGGTCGAATATCAAGTAAGTACTGAGAATACCCCCAATGCCTCAATTTCAATTGGTACTCAACTCCTCGATGAGCGAAAAACAGAAGAGGAACCTTCAGAACACAAGGAGGAAGTTCAAGAACCCAGTCTTGAACAAGTATATGCCATCAGGACTCTGGGGAGTACACTCACCTGGGGAGATCAAAAAATCCACAAACTCGTGGATGAATTAGCCAACATACATGCCATTTCTTATGATAGGAAAAGGAAATCTATCGTCCAGAGAACCACCAAGAAGAGGAGGATCACTTTAGATCACTCCATCCTCATCACTACAGAGGAAAATGTGATCAACACAGAGCACGCCAAAACATCTGAAATTATCGGTGCAGGGATGGCAATCTCAGATGCCACCCTGGATAGAGCTAAAAGAGATGAAGAGGAGTTGTCTGTCGCTTTAAAAGAATTGGAACATTTGTGCCACTTGGAGAAATATTACCAGGACACCACACAGGAGGCGGTGTACCTAAAGAGCGAATTCAATGATGCCTACAAAATTTTTACAGATGAACGACACCTATTCACTGCAAGGATAACTGAGCTACAAGAAGACACCCTCATGGCACTGGCCACATGAAAAGATATGGAGAGGTGTTACCAGAAAGCACAACAAGACGTGGAAAGAATCGAATATATCAGTGCGGTGCAAAAGGGTCGAGACACCGAATAGCATGACATCCTGGTGCTAAGAGAAAGCAACATCAACCGCATAGGAAATCAGTCAAGTATTGGGTTAAAATGTCTCAGGAACCTCACCGAGAAATCCAAGAGAAATGGGCCAAGTGCAAGAAAAGCTAGATAAAAATCAACCAGGTGATGAAAGATATCAGACTCCCCAAGTTTGGTATACCCGATGACTTTGTTGACTTGCGTGACATAGTCAAATCACATGCCGAGCAAGATCATGGGTCAAGTAAATAGAAAAGGTGACAGACACGACTCTAGGTTAGGTGTGACAGTTTATGGAGCACTTGATCAAATATTGGGCTATGTTGCAACAACTAAGTGCCAATGTAGTCAAGTATTCGACACATGTGGTAGAGATAAGAGAGATTCACTCAGACCTAATGGAACAACATAGATTCCCATATGCCAACACCTACGAGGATATATTCATCAAATGGTCGGAGTACGAGAAGAGTCACCCACTTAAGTGATATCTTGAGATGACTCTTAGAGAAACTGATAGAATAAAGCACCATGTGGTGAGTTTTGTTTTACTTAGCTGCACTTTAATTGTTATCTTTATTTAATTTTATGTTATAAATAAGAGCATCGACCAGTTACTTAAGGGTCGTTGGTTGTTTTAAAGACCCTCATTTTTATTTTTGTTCAGAACTATTTCAGAGCTTCCTTTAATTGAGAAGTCCTTTTTGGACCAGAGAAAAGTTTGTGTTTTCATCAAATGTGTGTATGATTAGATGTGGAGAAGAATTATTTATTATTTTTTCTCATGAATGGATGTTGTAACGAGTAAGAGCTACTAAATCTATTGATAAGTTATCTGATGCAATGTTTTACAGTTCTTTCTTTAATGATGAAAATAAATCGTTGTGTTATTATGTGATTTATGATTAGAGTTGAGTGAATTATTTTACTTTCCATTGTTTATCACATGCATATTTTCTTTTGATAATTTGTATCTCAGTCAGTAATTGGAATACCAGCATGGCTAATGTATTAGTACTAGGCCTGTGGTAGATGATCATTGTCTGCATGCTAGAGTGAAAGGGTTATCCCAAGCTCAACCTCTTCTCCAATAGTTAAGTTTGTTCCCACTTTGTCAGTTAGTTGGTTTATACTGGCTTTATCTTATATCAGACCCACCTAAGAGAAAACACAAAAAGAGAACGTCTAAACTGAAGGAGAAACCCTTCACAAGAAAATGTAAAGCCCATCGATTATTTTGGTCGGATTGCAAAATCTGGAGAACCATTCCACTATTAAATGTTGCAGAGTCTAATTGGGACTCAGTGGTGGGTTTGGTTCCTGCTATTGAGTTAAATGGATTTAGGACCCCTCAACAGAATTCACGCTAGAAGGAGGGACTGAAGAATGAATGGTTGAATATATATTTCACATAATATTTCAGACAACCTATAGATTCAAAACAACCCAAATGCATGGCTAGTCATTCCCAAGATAGGCCACACACAGTGAGTACTCCTAAAACGAGTAACTCACCCCAACCTGAGGAAGAATTATTTTTCCATGATATACCTTATGCTCTTCCTCACAAGGAATTGAATCAATTCAGAAGAATCATAAAGGCATATGCCCGAAAGATCGATGCCCTGCCCTTAGCTCCATTAATTCCTCGAAGAAAAAAAATAATCAGACCAATGGTCGAATCCCTGGACCAAGTTTTCGTGCACAGAGTAGAATACCTAATAGATTTCTCCCTCACTGAAATCGAACATCCTCTTAATATAATCCCCGAAACACCAACCGGTAACTACTCTGAGCTCGACGACTTTTCTGAAGAAGAAGGGTTCAACTCAAAATGATATGAAGACATGGAAGACAAAAATGACCATGAAGAAGAAAGGGGAAACCCACCTCAGAGTAATCAACCTTGGTTGGAAAGAGATGATTTGGTCATCCCTGAACAAGTACATAACCTTCCCCAATACCTAGAGAAATTACTTCCTAAATTTGACCTTGAAACCTCGGGATTGCTTGAAGACCATATCAAGAAATTCATACTAGCTATTAGACTTATGAATGTCCAACATGAAGACATAGTTTGCAGGCTATTCACCTACACTTTCGAGAATTCGTCCTCCACATGGTATTTTAACTTACCTATAGGATCCATAACAAGTTGGATGAAGTTTCAAAAAGACATTCTAGATAAATTTGCAGAAGAAACTACTACAGGGCAATTGATGGTTGAGTTGTTTGCCACCACCATGAGTTTGAAGGAAAGGGTCAAATACTTTAATCAAATATTTACCACTATCTTAAACAAATTCCATCTCGAGGCTAAACCTACTTAGAAGCTGCAAATAGAAGTATACATTAATGCTCTCCCTGCTTATGTTTCCATGTTTTAAAAGAGGGATGCCAAACTAACCTTAGCTGAGAATTTTGAAGACAAAACGATAGAGTTCCAAATGAAGGGATGTAAAGAAGGCCAGGTTTCCTTAGTTAAGAAAGAAGTTCAACCTCCTCCCAGGAGAGGGCTATTGCTTACTAGACCCCCAGGGAAACAAATAGAACAAGCTCCTAAAAAGGGAAGTGGGGACATAGAGGACCTACAACGCATGGTAAAAAATCTATCAAACAAAATCATAGACATGAAGAGAAGTGCAAGGGAGGGAAACCAAGGCCAAAGGCCCTATAATCATTTCTTTAAAAGGAATCCGTCTTTCAAAGAAATTGAACCTCCCCCATCCAACCTAAACATCGATATGGGAAATGTAGCATGCGACTCTTTCTGCACTTATCACCAAGAGAACCACTTTGAAAGAGACTACCCTCAATGGGTGCATGCCATGAATTTTATGGCCAAATGATTTCTATATGAAGTCTCCCTATCTGAAAAATCAAGCGGCTTTAGTATGAATATCATTGTTCAGGAAGAAATTGCTCCACCAGAAGAAATAACCATGTAGATATGGGATCCTTACCTAGATATGCCTTCCGATGACTTGTTTGAGGTTCAAGAACCACCTGTAGAAGTCTTGGTTGTGAAAACATGAAGTAGGGGTCAACCTATCTCAAATGACCTTACTACGACCCAAATTTAGGGAGGGAGACCAGCTCTCGATCACCCAAAATCACCTTTTTGTCCTCGAAGAAACCCTATAATCATCCATACATGGGAATCTCCCAAGCTGGATTACAACATAGTAGAATATTTGAAGAAGTTGAAGGCTAATATATCATTTATGGACATATGTAGAATCCATCAACAAAAGGACTTCCTGTTACAAGCTTTGAAATCAGTAGAAAATCCCATGACAAGCGTTGATTAGGGAAGAAATCCAACTCCCACAGATCTAGGGAATAAACCAACTGTGAACGCCTGCTCTGAAGACAAGAAGGGAAAACCTTTTGTCCCACCCTTCCTTTTAACTTTTGAAGTCTTCAACAGAAACCTCCATAACTGTTTGGTCGAATCAGGAGCATATTATTATGTTATGCCCTTGTCTATTTGCAAAACATTAAACATCATTCATATCAAAAGAGATAAACATGTAATACAACTAGACAGAACCCAGGTAAAGGTCATGGGAGAACTCAAAGATGTAATGATCAGAATAGCGACACATACTAAATTTGTGCAAGTGATTGACATCATTGTAGTAGATATCCCAGAATCTTATGGATTGTTATTAAGCCGAGATTTGTATGAGAAGTTAAATGGATACTTTATTACAGATTGGGCTCACCTTTATCTTCCATTAAAGGGACACACAAATATGATCAGGATTGATAGGGAAAGATTTATAAAACACACTGTCACCGACTTAGAAACCCTTAATGAACCCTCATCGACAGATTTTCCTGTGATTCTGATTTCAGGAATTTCTCCCCTCTCTCATATGATGTTCCCCTTAATCAAAACTCCGGAATGATTTTTCAACAGGAACTGCCAATGACAACAGAGGAAACACTTTTCTCCCAATAATCTGCGTTAGAAATCACAAAACTAATAGGAGGAAAAGAGGAAAGTGATAGGAAAGAAGAAGCTGATAAATTTCTCCCACAAGTTTGGACTTTATACTTCGACGGGTTTAAATAGCAAGAAGGGTCTAGGGTAGGGTGCATCCTCATTGATCCAAAAGGTAAACGACATTTCTTGTCCTACAGGATAGAGTTCAAATGCACAAACAACACCATCGAGTATGAATCTCTAGTACAGGGGATAAATAAATCCATAGACTTAAATGTCAAAGAATTGAAGGTTTTCAGAGATTTTGAAATCATCGTCAGACAAGTAATGAACTGTTGGCACAGGGGAAGACCCAAGGTTCAACACTACAACAAGGCACCAACAAAGCCCTAACTACCAGCCCTTTCGGCAACACCTGCAGAGGAGATGAAGTCTCACCCGAGGTAGAGGCAGGGGTGGTTGCAAGACTCAGGTGTCTGCAACCTTAGCTAGGACACAAATATGTGATTTTACTACTTAGTAAAGAAATTATCATCGTTAGTTCCTCAAGATGCAATCAATACCCACTTCGCTGATAAAATAGAGCTTCGCAACATTCACACTAATCTAATGTACTTAAGCACTTAGCATAGGTAAATAGATTAGATCAAGCAGATCAAGCACTAAGAATAGCTATATAGATCAGATCTAACATTCTCACATATAATAAGCACAAAGCATAAGTAGATATATCTAAATACATCAAAGCACTTAGCAAATAATATGTGAACACATCAAGACAAAGCACAAAGCAACATAACACAATGTTTACGTGGTTCACCCCCACTTTGGGGATACATCCACCAACTCTTCTTCTTTATTGTCCTCAATCAATCAGTTACAAGAACAGAGCCTCAAAACCCTTACACCGCATAGGATAGAAGATCTTCGTAGCTCGCTAGATCCTTCTTCCTTGCGTTACAACACTAAGCCTTCCACAATCTGCTACAAGGACCTACACTTAGCTCTACGAGTCTCTTACATTCATGCACAAAGAACTTACAGACTCTACTTGCACTTAGCATACATTCACATCCCATAGATGCACACTCTACTTCTATCTTTCATAAGCATCTATTTATATACAAAATAGGCCTAAACATGGATGAACCCATGGGATGATATCCCATTCCCATTACATAATCCCAAAAACCCAAAAAGGACCCAAAAAGGGGTTAGTATCTCGTGATCTCCGCTTCGTCTTGCGCTCCTCCTTCTACAAGCTGTTGAAGGCTTCGGGGGGGAAACCTTCCTTTTCTTCCAGGGATCCTCCTTGTCTCTAGGTGGTGTAACCTTGCCTTTCTTATGTTCAACTTTTGTGCCATCTATATCTCCGCCATATCCTCCTTACGCAGGTGAGATGGAAGCAGTCTTCACTGAGGTACTACTTACCTCTTGGGCTTCTACATTTTTCTTTGTCTTATTAGGTACAGGTGTATCATGCACTACTTTTGAATTGTCAATGTTAGACATCTCCACAGGATCTACTGGAATGAGGAGGTATGCCGACTAGTCTTTACTAATCTCTTCTAAGTCCTCCTTTGTCAGTTTGTAGCAAGACTGAAGTTGCTTCTTGTGCTCGTCAGCGCGGGATATAATATAAATGAAATGGTGGTCCGTGCTGAATTTCATTAAAGGCCAAAACCTATGGAAAGTATTTGGCGTGACGCGAGGCTCGTACTAGATGGTTGTCTTCAGCTAGTTGTAATATGTATTGAACACGACATTTGACTGCATTGCTTGTTCATGTCACTGGAATACCACAATGTACTGAACTTTGCAGCCAGAGGTTCAAAGGGCTCAATGTCTAGGAAGGTTGCACCTTCTGACATCTCCCATGCGATGAAAGCGATCATGATTAGAAGCCAACTCAAGTGGAATTCATATCCCTGATCTTGCACTTCCCTGCAGTCCAGTTCCAACTGGTTCACAAGGTACTTCACCCAATTTATTTGTAGGCCCTCCACGCACTTTTCCTACGAGGTTGACTACAAAGCCAGTCACTTGGGTGGGTTGGTTCTTGCGAACTAACTTTCTTGAGATCAATTGATGGGCTAGGCACACTGCATCGCTTTGGATAGAATCTACCTTGTAGCCTCGTGTTCCCTTCTCGACATCTCCATAAGTGTCCTTGATCCTTTTTGCGAGAGCATGGTCCATGGCTTTTCCAGGATAGAAATCCTGTGGGTTGAGTCCTTGCATGCTAAGCTCGGTGATCTGATTGATCAATGTCAGATCCACTATGATACAATGGTTTAACCACAAGTATCCTCCATGGTAATAGGAAAACAACATCTTGACGCATGCATTCACTTCTTGGTTCCTTCCAAAGTGAGGAATCTTCATGACATTGAGAACTGTGGACTGCGCGAGGTACATAGTCCATGACTAGGGAACTATCCTCGAATTATTTCCCTTTTTTATAGTCAGGTATTTATGTGGGGCGAGGATGTTGTAGACCTTCCTATCGCCGAGGTTGAAGTCGTTAAACTTCAACGTTGCAATCTTTTCTTGGTCTGTGCGAACTACACGTATCCTCTTCGGGAGGTATGTAGCGACCAAAGCGTACTCAAATTATCTGGGCACACTGTCTCGATTGGTTTTACTGCTCAGAGGTGGTAGATAGGCGGGTAAAATGCTAGGAATCAACTTAGCATTCACGAGATTGTTTCTGTGCTTAGTTCTCTTTTCATCGACTAGCTGGGATGGTCGAGCTCAAGTAGTTGATAGAGAGGATGGAAGTCCTCTCGTGGATGATTCTTGTACACCTATGGATAATCCTCTCTCTAACATGACTCTTTCAGTCATCAGGTTGATCAAAACTTCTTCAACAACTTTCTCTGCAACACTCAATTCTTTTGACATACGCACTCGGGGTTAACAATCATGGGTTCGAGGAACAACTTAGACACAGTACTAAAATAGAAAGCAAGAGTGCCATAATCACTGTATAAACTTGACTTAATCTATGGGCTCGAATTCTCAAAAAGTGTTCTCGATGCATGGCGTGGCGGGATAAATAGGGAACTTGACAACTGTTCGCTTGCAACGGGTATGGGCCTCCATTAAGTCTTGTTTGGTCCATTATGGCACAGTCCAACGGTCTGATGACGAACCATAATTGTCTTTCTGCCTGTTTAGAGTGTCGATCGAATGGTTATAATGTCCCCAACAACTATATTTCTTCATCATGGAAAAGTGCCATGTGTCATTGTTCTGATATACTGGCAAAGCTCCCATTCTACAAAATTTCTATCTGTGAAGTTCCCTCTGGAACCTTCTGTAACTTTTCAATCTTAGCTCTCTTCTTACTTAAATTTCTAGCCTTTTTTCCAGTGAGCTTCGTCTCGGTAGTTCTTTTTCCATTCTGATTCTTATCTTCTTTTAACATAGTTACTTCGTGTTGTTGATATTCTTCCCTAGGATTCCTGGATAATACTTCGTCTTTGTCTGGGGTAGGTACTTCGGTCTTCTATGGGTCTTCTAATGTTCTTGAAGCTTCGACATCTGGGTTGCTAGTGTTAAATAGATTCGATCTGTTCTCCTATTCTGCAATCAAGTGTGCGATCCTTCTGGTCATGAAATATTTTAACTCTTGTTTCTTCTGCTTCAAAACTTTTTATTCTTCTTTTCGTCTGGCTTGATCTCTATCAATCTAAGGTTTTCCTAGTAACATGGTAAACGGGGTGTTGTCTTCAATAAATTTAATAATCTCAAAACCTTCTTTTGTCGAAGTTCCATTAGTGTTAGGTATGCGAGAGAACTTCCCACATAGGTTTATTGTCTTTCCTCTGAATAGTCCTATTCCTCCTAATGAAGGGATCATAGCAGGCTTCCCTATGGCTTCCTAAGTTCTTTCTGTCATGATATTCACCTGTGTTTCTTCATCCAGAATATAGTTAATGTCGAAGTCTCCTATTCTTACTTCAATGCATTATTTTTCCTTGAATATCTCTAATAAGTTGACATGTCGATGGTCATTCAGGGTTTCATTTATTTGCAACAATACTTTCTCTGATTCTTTCTGGGGTTCTGCCATTTCTAGATATGCCTTAGGGTTTTCTTTATTTAGATTCATTTCTTCCAACTTAGCAATCATTCTAGGGAAATCTAACACTTCATGGTCCATAGCTTTACAACAAATACAACTAAGTCTTTTCCCAGGGCATTCCTTAGCAAGATGTCCTAGTCTTCTACAACTATAACAGAGGGTTAATCCTCTCTTTCTTTTAAATGATCCCCAACTTCTCTGGGACTGCGCACTAGGATCGTGGTATCTATCCTACAAAAAATTCTTTCTAGGATCCTGCATCCATTTGTTAGTCCAAACATTCTTTCTATGCATAGGTATAACATATATTTCACTATTCTTATTAGAGCTACTCATATCAAGCCTTCTTTCATCTATTAATACCCTAGTTTTCAAGCTAGGACAAAACCTATCAATCATACCTAGATCCATACTTTAGAAAAAAAAAATTCCACTTATCTTACTTCTACATAGCACAAAGCTTCTAGATCTAAAACTTTTCACTATTCTTACCTTTATCAAAGCACAGAGCTTGCAGATCTTACCTCTTTTAATAAAAAATTATTACTTTTTCCTTTCTTAGAGCACAAAGATTTTAGATCTTGCTTCTTTCCTTCAAATCCGACCTCCTTTCTTCAGATCGGGCTTCCTTCTTTAGCACAAATCTTTATAAATCGAGTAGGATACTGCATACTAGGGCACATCTATGCACTAGGGCACAGATCTATGCACAAAGCTTTCACAATCTCAGGTTGAATCTTTGCACAAATCTTCTTCTTTCTTAGTTCCCAACAATTATAGTTTCAGGTCCTGGCAATGGAACCATTTGTTGGCACAGGGGCATACCTAGGGTTCAATGCTACAACAACAAACCAACAAAGCCCTAACTATCGGCCCTTTTAGCAACACCTGTGGAGCAGATGAAGTCTCACTCGAGGTAGAGGTAGGGGTGGTTGCAAGACTCAGGTGTTTGCAACCTTAGCTAGGACACATATATGTGATTGTACTACTTAGTAAAGCACTTAACACTGTTAGTTCCTCAAGATGCAATCAATACCCACTTCACTGATAAAACATATCTTCACAGCATTCAAACTAATCTAATGTAATTAAGCACTTAGCATAGGTAAATAGATCAGATCGAGCAGATCAAGCACTAAGCATGGCTATATAGATCAGATCTAACATTCTTACATATAATAACCATAAAGTATAAGTAGATCTATCTAAATACATCAAAGCACTTAGCAAATAATATGTGAACACATCAAGACAAAGCATAAAGCAACATAACACAATGTTTACATGGTTCACCCCCACCCTGGGGATACATCCACCAACTCTTCTTCTTTATTGTCCTCAGTCAATCGGAGGAAGTTTTGTTTCACGACAAGAATCACATATGGACATTGCCGATAGCTGATCCCCTTTGGCCTCAGTAAAAGGTGAAGGGAGTAAATGTTAAAAGAGAAAGAAACAATATCGTCGATAGTTGATACCCAACGCACTTGTCGGAATCAGAGAAGACTGAATTGCAACGAACATTTCGAACATTTTAAAGAGTTTTCCCCAATCACTGATTCCCGAAGTGTTTCAGCATCGGGATTTTTCGAAGAAGCTAATCCAAAGAAAAACACGTGAAAGGTTTATCCTCGATCACCAACCTCCGATACCTTTTTGACATCGACGATCCCAAGTTTAGTTTAGAATGCACAACTTGAAGAAAGTCCCAACTCCAACTAATACTCACGAGTTAAGTCACCGGTCTTCCACGCCACATGTCTTTTCCAGATTGTAGAAACATATGACCTAGCTCTACCCTGAGTCATTCTTGGTCCCCTAAATCCAAGACGCACCTTTGAGCTAGTTTTGTCATGTCAGCACCATAAAATGAAATCGATTGGCCTCAGAGGTTTTTCGCATAAGGATATCAACAAAAATGTCCATAACACATTTTTGATCCCCGATCCACCCACTAAAAAGGAGACATGATGGGACGTTTTAGCACTAGATACATTTAGATTCAGAGGATTTAAGGGACTACATAATTCCAAATCTCTCATTAGTTGCTACTTTGTGTGTGAATCAAAATAGTTGTTTCTAATTATTGATAGAACACATCACCCTACGTGCCTCTGCCATCAACCCACGATAAATTTAAGTTGCAGCGATTCGACGGAAGATTTGTTTGAATTCCACTCATCACTCGAATTAAATGGTTGATACTACAAGGTAAGTTCTTCCTCATTTTAAATTATTTTGAGCCATTGTAAACAAAACCATTCTATGTGCAAAGGAGTTTCAGAGTATCCAGAGAAGCGAAACGAGTAATCCAAAAGTTGCAGAGATCCTGTGAGTATCAAATAACTAGGTTTAGAAAGATTTATAGGTATGTACCAGTATGTGGATTTTATGCCTACACTTCATATATATATTATCCAATGTTTCTCTATACACAGTCTCTAAAGGATTTATTTCGATTGAAATAACAATGCCTCCAAGAAAGCCGACCACTAGGTGATCACCGAGGGTGTCGAAGCTAAAAGAACCAAAGGTAGGATAAGGTTCCTCTCCAGGGTTAGAAAATTAGTTGGAATACACTCTAAGGCTGGAACCAGTCATTGAGACATCCACAAAGAAGGTTTGCATTCAACCGTAGGCCTTTGGATACACATAGGAAAACACAGGGACCAATACAGTACTCCCACACTGGGGGGAGATCTTCAAGAAGATCAACCGGGAAGAATTCCCAAAATATGTCATGCACAGTGACCCAAATGTGAGAGCACTCGACGATGTTTTTTTTCCAAATATCCGAAGATCATACCTGCACATGGTAGCAAGAAGAACTCCAGTTTTCCCTTGCATAGAACTCCTGAAATGGCTCATTGACCACACAGACACACAAAAGTGTTTGATTAATGACAACAATGGTGAGTTTGTCTGGGTTTTCCTTCCGATGGAGGTCCAGAAGTATTTTAGGCTTAGAGACCCGGAGGATCGACTGAACACTGATTTTTTCATAAAATTATATGCGCGCCATGACACCAGTCAGGTGATGGCCTCATGATGGAGAGAGGACAAAAAATACACCAACCGGACCTCTGGCTGGTACCAGACGACCAACTTAAGGGAGCCATACATCTACCTGATGGCTCTAATTTGTCGATTGTATGGGGAAAAGGATTGCTCTAGATTTTTGGAGGCATGGATGCCTCTAACTTACATAGTGTCCATTTCAGGGAGTGGTTTCAACTGGGGGGCCATCATTTCCAAATAGTTGAGCATCTTCATACAAAAATCTCAGATGCAAAAAGAAGAAGAGACACCAGCCTTCTACATGGATTCATACTTACTGGATGTTATGTATTCCAAAAACATCTTTGTCGGCATGAACCTGAGCTGGCACGTCGTAGAACTCTTGGTCCACGTATATTTCAACATTTTATGGGAGAATAGGTACAAAAAATCCTACTCCCTCATCTGTGATGAATTCATCGCACACATATATTTTATTCTTTTCAAGAAAGAATGCCAGAGACTGTTGGTTGCAGCCAAAAAGATCATATCAAAGGTTTGCCACTGGTATTTGGATGAGTGCGATACCTACATCAGAGTTTTCGGGGCCACCGGAGCACCGCATCTTCTACCTGTGCATGTCCCCGACCAGCTTGTAGTGGGAGAGATATGCTACTAGACCATCCTTCAAGGCTACAATGCCACTTTGGTCAAGGATAAGAAAAGGGTGTTCATACCTTATGGTTTCCATGTAGGCTTCTACATTGTGAAAGACATCGCTCAAGCCAAACAGGAAGGGCTGAGTCAATTAGAGTTCAAATTCCAGACCGGTCGTTTCCACAAACATTACCTGAAGGGTCTATTCTTTAATAACGCCTCGCAAGTGTCGTCCTATTGGCCATATGTGTAACAACCCAAATTGATTAATTTTATCATAGTTTTTAATTTAAATTTAATTAATTATTAAAATATATTAATGAGTCTTTTATTATTTTATTATTAAAAGGTGGGTGAAGTAATTAATGGGGGGGTAAGGTTGTTGAGAATTAATGAGGGAGATTTGAGAGAGGAGGATAAGGAAGAAGGGGAGGACTTGGAAGAGGGATCTTATCTTTGTTTGGGGATTTATGAATTTCTAATGGAGAGGAGGAGAAACTGGGAGAAATGGTTTTTTTTTGGGAAGCTCTCATAGGGCACTGGTGTTGCTGGGAATTTTGGGCTTGGGGGCTAGGAAACCGTAAGGATTCCTGGAGCTAGGGAGCGGGAGAGGCTGTTCCTAGTTGGCTGGGAGGTTAATATTCATTATGGGAAAGAACAAGAACAAGAACATGATCAGACATAAAAGGGACTAGATAAACCAACCTGCAGGTGGAGGTATGTATATGTTGTTGTTATCATTATTCTTCTATTGTTATCATTATTTTGTTGTTGCTGCTAATATTATTATGTTGTTATTCTTTATTCCCGGTTTATTCCAAGTATAAGAAACTCATGAAATAAATTCTAAACTAAATTTTAAAAAACGTTTTTAATTAGCTTGAGTCCCGAAAATAACCATGCTCTACAATACGCCCATGAAAAATTTGGAGATGAAGTCTTCACAGAAAATTCCCAAGACTGGGACGAGGTGGTAGCAAGGATGGTTGACCCCAAAATGACAAGGTTCAGAGCCATGATCCTGGATGAACAGATGACAATCCTAGAACAATCGGATCAAGGGGCCCTTAGGGCCAGATAATAAATGATAGTGGTTGAAGCAGCAGAAGCCTCCTGGTAGCCCCAATTCAAGAAAGAGGTCTCTCTATGGCACATGACGTGAGAGAAAGGGGATTTATCATGTTATAACAGGCACAACGGGTAATTGATCATCTGCAAGATGACCCAGACATCTTAGGAATGACAGTATCCCTTGCCGATAACCCAGACAGAAACCAGATGGGCCCAAGTAGCCCTGAATTCATAGACATTGATGAAATTACCGGGTTAGACGACCTTGAATTCTCAATGCCACCAGCCAGATCACTGACAAGTTTTTTGACTCGACCAAAGATAGTCAGAACATTAGGGAGAACAAGTGCGCCAAACCCCCTAAGAGAAATAATAAAAATATATGATGATGATGAGAGCCCAGAGGTATCCCTTGTGACCCTTGTGCATATCGAAGAGGAAAAGGAACCAGAGAAGACATCTTCTCTAGCTGTCGGTGCTCAAATTTAAGGGGTTCAATGGAATGAAAAAGAATTTGAGAGTATCTTAGACACTGAGCTACCTAATGCAACAAAAACCCATGCAGACAGTCCGAAGGACGAGCTAGGGTCGGGTGAGCAAAAGAAAGAAGCTACATAATAAGAAATCAATGTCTCAATGGTTGAAGATCAAGTAAGTACTGAGCATACCCCCAATGCCTCAATTTCAATTGGTACTCAACTCCGTAATGAGCAACAAATAGAAGCCGAGCCTTCAGAACATAGGGAGGAAGTTCAAGAACCCAGTCTTGAACAAGTATATACCATCAGGAGTCTAGGGAGTACACTCACCTGGGGATATCGACAAATCCTCGAACCCATGGACGAAGTAGCCTACATAAATGCCATTGCCTATGATCGGAAAAGGAAATATATCGTCTAGAGAACCACCAAGAAAAGGAGGATCACTTTAGATCGCTCCATCCTCATCACTACAGAGGAAAATATGATCAACATAGAGCACACCAAAATGTTCGAACTTATCGGCGCAAGGATGGAAATCAAAGATGCCACCCTGGACAGAGATAAAAGAGATGAATAGGAGTTGGTTGCCTCTTTAAAAGAATTGGAACATTTGCGCCACTTGGAGAAATATTACCAGGACACCACACAAGTCACGGTGTACATAAAGAGAGAATTCAAGGAGGCCTACAACAATTTTACATATGAATGACACCTATTCATTGCAAGGATAATCAAGCTACAAGAAGACACCCTCATGGCACTGGCCACATGCAAAGATATGGAGAGGTGGTACAAGAAAGTGCAACAAGCAGTGGAAAGAATTGACTATGTCAACATGGTGCAAAAGGGTCTAGACACCGAAGAGCATGGTATCTAGGTGCTAAGAGAAATCAACATCAACCGCATAAGGAAATAAATCGAGTATTGGGTTAAAATGCCTCGGGAACCTTACCGATAAATCCAAGAGAAATGGGCCAAGTGCAAGAAAATATGGTTAAAAATCCACCGGGTGATTAAATATATCAAACTCCTCGAGTTTGGTACACCCGATAACTTTGTCGACATAGTCAAATCACATGCTGAGCAAGACTCATCATGGTCCTAGGAAATAGAAAATTTGACAGACACGACGCTAGGTCAGGTGCGACAGTTTATGAAGCACCGGATCAAAGCTCGGACTATGTTGCAACAATTAAGTGCCAGTATAGTCAAGTATTGGGCACATGTGGTAGAGATAAGAGAGATTCACTCGGCCCCAATGGAACATCATAGATTCCCATATGCCAACACCTGCGAGGATCTATTCATCAAATGGTCGAAGTACGAGAAGATTCACCCACTTAAGTGATATCCTGAGATGACTCTTAGAAAAAATGATAGAAGAAAGCACCATGTGGCGAGTTTTGTTTTACTTAGCTTCACTTTAATTTTTATTTTTATTTAATTTTATGTTATAAATAAGAGCATCGACCGGTTAGTTAAGGGTCAATAGTTGCTGCAAAGACCCTCATTTTTGGTTTTGTTAAGAACTCTTTTGGAGCTGCCTTTAATTGAGAAGTCCTTTTTAGACCAGAGACAAGTTTGTGTTTTCATCAAATTCGTGTATGATTAGATGTGGAGAAGAATTATTTTTTATTTTGTCTCATGAATGGATGTTGTAATGAGTAAGCGCTACTAAATCTATTGATAAGTTATCTGATGCAATGTTTTATAGTTCTTTCTTTAATGATGAAAATAAATCGTTGTGTTATTATGTGATTGACGATTAGAGTTGAGTGAAGTATTTTACTTTCCATTGTTTGTCACGTGCATGTTTTCTTATGATAATCTGTATCTCATTCAGTAATTGGAATACCTGCATGGTTAATGTATTATTACTAGGCATGTGGTAGACGATCAGTGTCTGCATGCTAGAGTGAAAGGGTTATCCCAAGCTCAACCTCGTCTCCAGTAGTTAAGTTTGTTCCCACTTTGTCACTTAGTTGGTTTATATCGTCTTTATCTTATATCAGTCCTACCTAAGAGAAAACAAAAAGAGAACTTTTGAACTGAAGGAGAAACCCTTCACAAGAAAACATAAAGGCCATCGATTATTTTGGCCAGATTGAAAAATCTGGAGAACCATTCCACTATTAAACATTGCAGAGTCTAATTGGTGGTGTTTTTGGTTTATGTTGTTGATTTAAAGGTATTTAGGACCCCTCAACACCATGTCCACTTAAGGATCATATATCCACGTTTTATGGAAAGGTGCAACGAACTACACTTGATATTCCTGGTTTGGTTCATGACCAAACCTATTTATAGACGATCCATGTGATCGTTCTATCAATGCATCATATCATCTTGGTAGATTTTCTCTCGCTTTCATTGAGTGACCTATGCTTTATGTATATGGTGTCTTTCGACACCACCGTTGCCTCTTATATCCATTCTCCTCTATGTTTAATACATGTTCCAACATGGATTCAAAGATGATGGTTATTTGATCTAGGGTTTGCATAGAAGACCTAGATGAGAATAAGATAACACTGAGCATTTGTGGTTATTTTGGGAATAATATCTTTGTTGTATATTGGATTTTATTTTCTTGGGTTTGCTCAAAAAATTTGTTTGCAGGTGAATTCTTTGGATTTTACGTTCGTTACTTAGATCTATTACTAGAAATTCACAGACTCATCCACTTAGATTCTAAATCGACTTGATGAATACTCATTGGTGGTCTCTCTTTGGCTCATTGATTTGGCATTACAGGCTCAACCAAACTCTCCTATTTGTGTGTTTTGAGTTGTGTCCTCGACTGGCTGAGAGTTGGAAGATTAAGACTTCATTTTTTTTCCTTCCTCGACCAAATGTCAACTTGTCTATCATCTTGAAGGATATACAACCTTGAATGAAAGAAGGTTCAAATTGGATGACTTCTTCTCTCTAGGATCGACTCGACTGGTGTTTGCATGAGATAAAATCCATTGACTCGACCTATTGAAACACGTGACAATTTTTTCTACCAAACCTAATTTAGCATGGTGAAACCCTCGACTAAGAATACATGTGATTGGTGAAGGTGGTTCGACTATTTTTCGACTTGGATGTGCACTGACTTGGATAGGGCTCGACCTGACTTGAAATTGGCGTACCTGAAACCCTCGAATGGCATGGGATTCTTACTTGAATTAAGTTGGTTCAATTCAAATTGCATCTCCAATAATACATGTGGATTCCCTTATCAATTAGACAATCAATTCATCGACTTGTAGCTCTGCATCGACTCAAATGGGATATCGAATTTCCTCTCCTATTTCTCCATTAGAGTCGACTATTGCATATGTGGGGATGCCATATACTTTGTGGCAGTTCATTTCATGAACAAATGGAATAAGAGATTACTGCTATTGTGTGGATTCCACAACACCCACATTTCCCGACCCGATTGGAGAACCCCTTTTTTTTACTTGTTGACTGGCATAAATGTGAACTGAGCATCTCCTTGCCTTATTCGAATCAATTGTCAGATTGGTGGTCTATTATGTCCTTCCTCCTTTGGTATCTTTGTTCTCCCTATTGCATACTTGTTGTGTTTTGAAAAATAATCTCTACTATGATGGAATGAATAGTCGTGTGCATTATTTTGACTAGTTTGGTGTTTGATCAACATGTGCATGCTAAGGATTAGTGGCTTCCTTTCCTGGATGACCATATATAGAATCAACTTGGTGTAAGTCGCCATATTTCATGTCGATTATGTGCTCACTCTTTCCTTTACAGATTTGGTTCTTTCCCTCCATCAATGATGGGGATGTTAGATGAAGATGAAGCTCTAATGATTCAGAAACTAAAGGAGATTCATGATAAGAAGGCTATTGACTTAGAAGAATCTAACAGCCAACTTCACATAGAATCCAGTTCCTTGTATAATTTCATTGCACAGTTGCAAACTAAGAATCAATGCTTGAGAAGTGACCTGGAGACATCCCACACCCAGTTGGAAGATGAGTCTACCCTCTTTCAAACCATCCTTTTACAGTGGTTTGATGAAAAGTCTAGGAATTGTTTTTTCCTAGAATAGACAATGGAAACCATATTTTAAGATTTGATAAATGATTTTAGCGATAAAACTGATATTATTGTTGATCTCGTGAAGGACGTGAAATCCCTTTCTCATGAAAATGTTTCCTTGAATATAGAGAATGAAGGACTGAAAAATCAATTGAATACTACAAAATATGTGTTCCATATTGTTGTGACTGAGCACTTCGGAGGAGTTTCTACCATGGGGAATACTACAGAAATATTTTTCAGACTTTTGTAGACAAATTTCAGGACAAGTATGACCTTCTTGAAGAATTGGAAGAAGAAATGAAATCTCTTCCTCATACAACATTGAGCACATATGTCAAACAATTGATGGAAGACAATGCCCAATTGACTTGTGAGGTTTCCCACTTGTAGGCCTCTATCGATGAGATTTGTGAATAAGATGCTCCTCTTCAAGAAGATAACAATTGACTATTTGACGAGTATTGAGCATTGAAGGAATATTATGATGCCATATTGTTGCAAATGATTAAGAAGGATGAGACTCTTTATAGCTTATAGTATTACAAACAAAGCCTTGAAGAACAAGTTCACCAATTTCAGAATGATGAGAAGAATGTCGAGAAGAAGATTGTTTCTATTGAGCTTCCAGACTCACCTATTTCTTCCACCATTACTTCTAGTTCAGTTGTTTGTGTGAAGAATGTTGATGTTGTTGAGCTACTGGGATCACCCATTTCTTCTTGACCTTCAGATGCTCCTTGTAAGCTATATGTTGTTGATTTATTCTTTAAAATTAATGATTGTGTTGTTTCTCCTAGCTTTGAAAAACACACTATAGGTACAGGGCCCCGACTTCTCAACAAGATGGGATACACTGGAGGAGGACTTGGGGACAATGGACAAGGAATTATAGATTCTATTGCACCTGAGATAATGACACCAAGAACATGTCTTGGATATGATGCTATCATTTCATCCTTTCCTACACCTACCCCTATTTCAAACAAGGAATGTTTGCACATTTAAGGTGGAGTTTAGATTTATTTGCTAGCAGAGAAATATTTTGAACCGAATGATGATATGGATGATCCTAACATACCAAAAGTTGAGGATAATATTGTTGATGACATTGATGTTGATATACCAAGTTGTTATACTTCTATGAGTACACCAAACCCCCTGAGACTATATCTCTTGATCATCCAACACATAAGTATGTGTCGTATCTTCATCCTTTCCATTGAAGACATGAAAATCATGCTTTCAGATCCTTATAGAAGAGACGTGAAAGACAAAAATATGGACCAATACTGACTACTAGGATTGACTGTGGTTGGATTGATGAGTGGTCATGGGTGCATCTAACCACGTGTTTGAGGATTTCCTATTGTTGTGTTTCATTCGTTGTACATGCGTACATTACTCCTCTTCAGTACTAATTTCCTTGCAGTGGTCAATTGATACTTGACTCGACTTGACCTTCGATTGATGCTTGAATGGGATATTGGTCAATTGGGACTCAACACGACTTGATAGTCAACTAGAGGTGTTTTTGAATGTGTATTTTTCAAATGAGTTTCGACTTGCTATTGTTCATCAACTAGTTTTTTCAATGAAAATCTATTGATGATGCCTTTGATCCCTTAGTTGTGTTGAAGGGGGGGAGTACTTGAAGTTGCTTATGTGTAAACCCAATTGATGTTCTTGAGACCAACCAGATCGTGTTCGATTGTGTTGTTGGGATTTTTATTTCTACTTCTTGTACATGATACTGAGACTTTTTATCTTGGTAGAGACTATTCGATTGATAAAGACTAATTATAATGGTACATTCTTGTCTAGTCGACTGATCGAATGGATGGTGTTTTCTTGTTTTCTAGTCAACTGACTGACTGGGACCATGTTTGGAAAGTGTATTTTGCAACCAGTTTTCCATGGATGAGTAACTTTTTGGCCTTGATATTTTTTGATGGTGATCAAAATTCCTCGGAAGTGTTGTTGTATCGTCTTGTGATAAACTTTTGCAGATAGAACAAATTTAGGGGGGAATGCTATAATTTTTTTTTCCTCCGAGATGATTTTATGGGGGGTGTTGCAACATATGGTTCCATTGTAAAACTAACCTTGTTGGTTGAGTGGGTTGACCAAGTCTTTGGGTCAACAACCGACTAAAATGGTGGTTGACCATGTCCACTTAAGGATCACAAATCCATGTTTTATGGATAGGTGCAAAAAACTATACTCAAGGTGGTTTGGTCCATGGAAAAACCTATTTATAGATGATCCTTATGATCGGTATATCATTTCATTAGATCATCTCGGGATATCTTCTCTCACTCTCATTGAGCGACCTATGATTTAGTGCTATGGTGTCTTTCGACACCATCGCTGCATCTTGGATCTGTTCTCCTTTGTGTTTAGTCTATGTTCCAATAGTCATGATATTAGAGATTATCACCTTAGAGGGTTTCCCTTGGATGCTCTTAATCTCAATTTCCTTTCCTTCTAAGAAAAATATCATGAAAATATATTTAAAAGCAAGGGACACTATTCCTAATGATTCTGACCATTAGAACCCTAATTCAACATCAACACCACCCATTTGGATGGTAATCATGTGACTATCCAAAAAATACTCCCCCATGTTGAGATTAATACTATGGAACTTCCCAAAATAATTTATGCTACCTCCATTTGCAATCATTACTTGAAACTTTGGTGATGGATATACAAAGAAATTGAAATCTTTTGCTAATTTTTAATTGATGAAGTTATGGGTACTACCAAAATCAATCAACATTGTTACCTTTTTTCTTTTTGATGTATCCTTGTATATTGAGGGTTTATGGAGAACTAATTCTGGCCAATGCATGAGAAGATATCATTGGGGTAGTATTTTCTAGATCTATCTCTTGTGATGGTTCCAATTCTTGATCTTCTTCCTCTTCACAATCAATGTTGAATAATTTGTTTTCACTACATGCATGCCCTTCACTATAGTTTTTCTCACAATTGAAGCATAGTCCCATTTCTCTTATTTCATCCATTTGTTGAGGTGTCAATATTGTTGGTTTAGGAGAGGGAACATGGTTCTCTCTATATCTATCACTGGCCGCCCTTCCAATAGCCATATTTTTGTTTTCCACTTTTTTAGACATACTGAAATCTTTCTATAGGGATTTAGGTTCGAAGATATGTACCTTATGTTGAATGTTCTCCTTTAAGTTCCCATAAAGAGATCTAACAAATTATCCTCGAGAATGTTTTTTATCCCGATACTGAGTTTTTTATCCTGAGACTGAGTTTTTGGAATTGTTGAATGTGCTCTATAATTGGACCTTTTTGTCGAAGATTTATCAATTGACTAAAGAATGCATTGCTCTTAATATACCCATAACGTGATATCAATTCATCTGTAAAAATGGAAAAAGAGATAATATGATTATATTTCCTTTCACAAAGTCATTGATACCACACAAATCAATCATTTTCTAAATACAAGGATGCAATATGTACCTTTTGTAATCTTGGCATTTGGTGTAGATCAAAGAATTGCTCCATATAGAATATGTATGTTACACGATCTTTACCATCAAAATTCCTCATATCAATATTTGGAATGAAGTGGTTCCTTGGTGCTAACATGAAACCTTGATGATGTGGATATTGAAGTAATGAATGATCTTGAATTTGAGATTCAATATTTGTGATCGAATCTCAACACCATTGTTCTCCTTATTTTCATGATTTCCTTGGATCTCCATATCCATGTTAGGGATCCTCTATAAGAGAATAGTTTCTAGGGTCTTCATGGATTTTTTCATATCATTCATCTTCTTTTCCATTTGATATCTAGTTTCATCCATCCTATTTTCCATATGTGCATTATTTTCATTCATTTTTTTTCCATATTCTTTTCCATCTCTTTCATATTTTCATCCATATTTTTTTCATTTCATCTTCCATTTCCCTTTTTAGGGATTCTTGAGAACATAATAAATCCACTAGTTTCAACATACTACCATTTATTTCATCAACGTGGTTCTTTAATTGGGATAATCTGTTTTCACAGTCTTCATTTTCTTCGGAAGTCATGTTTTTGTTTTATGAGGAGTACCAATATTATTTTTTGTAGAACCTTTTTCTATGTGAGAAAATAATAATTCTCCTTTTTCTTCTATTTATCACAAGTTTTTAATCACCAAAAACAATTCTTCCAATAAAAAGTTATGCCAATTGTAAGTTGCATACCTTTTAAACCCTTAATTTGGAGTATGTTTGAATGGTTGACCTTTGTCCTAATATATCTATGAACCTTGAGCCCTTATAAGTCTAAAATTTAGATATATAGTAATCTAATATGAATTCTTGATCTCTTGAAAATTTCACAGTCTGAACCTTCACTGATAAAAAGTTATAGCAAAAATACTAAAATGTCTTGTTTAAGACTAATTTCTGGATTAGTAAACAACTCGATCTTCCACAAGATATATATCACAAATTGTGATGCTTAAAATCTGAATTTTTTTTCACATGTAATTTGTTATGTCTCCTCAGGACTCTAATAATTTCAGAGTCGGAAACTTCACAAAAAAAAATTTACAACGAAAAATGTCAAGCTGACTCTTTTAAAACAGATTTTAAGATTAGTCACAAGCCTTGTATTACATATACTATATATCCAAAAGTATAGTGCAACATAATTAGAAATTTGGACCACCTGTACTAGGATATGTCTCCTCAGTTTCCAAAAACTTTCACTATCTAAAACATCCTAGAAAACACGTTATAGTGAAAATCCCAAGATGACTCCTTAAAACTGAATTTAGGATGAGTTAAAATCCTATCTTCCATAGGCTATATCGTTGAAAGTATAATGACCCAAAACCTGGAATTTTTACCATGGGTACCTTGATATGTATTATAATTAACCTCAAAAATTTTCTATTTGAAGCGACCCATAAAACTAGTTATAGAGAAAATGCCAAGATGACTTGTTTGAAGAAGTAAAACCCTAAAATCGATTTTATAATACCAAATGTTATGATCCAACACCTTGACAATGATAAAAGGTCAATGAATATAGTCCACTTCGAGGGGGAAACCTCATTTTACAATATATCCAATTTAGAATACCACATGAGATGTGATAAGATGATCCTAAGACTAGGTTTCCTTAGCATATATATAAGAGACAAAGGGTACAATTATAATGAAAGGTTGTAATGAAGGGTTCTAGATGACATACAAATATAACAATAGAAATGTAATAACTCAATATCTAGGGATTAATAAGGGGTTTTATACATAACATGGGAATTTTTCTAGGGCTTAATAATATTGCATTCCACCTCTAGAACAACCATATGTCACTTTTGTTGAACAAGTATGTCCATGATTATTGTTATGTGAGTGGTGACTTGATGCTCGTTCTCATGCATTTTTGTTGTTGTTGTAAAGAATGAGGTTCTGTTAGCCTATAAATATTCCTCATGATTCCTTAGGACATGAATAATCTCTTGCAACTTCCCATAATCCATCACAATTCTATTGCAATCAAGGCTCCAACTCATCTATATATTCTATGTGTTATCCTGTGTCCCGTCACTATGATTTACCTTCAATCCCCTAGATACCTGGATGAGATATGATTGAAGCTCAAGGTTGTCAATACATCTTCCCAATAGATATAACTTGGACAAGTTCATAGAGAACCTGGGTAGAGAAGACAATTTCCACATGGAGGAAAGTTAGGGATACAAATATAGCTCCCAAAGCCAAAGCTTGAATCTCTTCCTGAGCTAAACGGGGTTTGCACCTTCCAACCCTTGGAGACCCAGGATTGCGTAATATTAAGCATTCACACACACACACACACACACACACACACACACACACACACACACACACACATTATATATATACATATGTTTGGTATTGTATTTGTGACTTGCAAGATTAGCCTGTGGTCTAAGAAATTGCGACTTAGAGGCATCTAAGTCATCAAAATCACCTGGGGATCGCACCCGGCATGGGCCACACCAACCCTTAACATGGATGGATTTTAGGTGTCTGATCTTGGATACCGTGAAGTCTCAAACTTGGGTCAACGTACAAAATGAGGCCCCTCAAAACCAATTGCACTAGAGAGATTTGACATTCAAATATTTATATTGCCACCAAACAACAAAGTCTTTCTCGAATTCGAAGAAATTTTGAATAGAGAAAACAAATATCCCCAAAGGGGAGAGACAAGGACACAAATAAAACTTCCAGAACTGAAGCTAGAATCAATCCAAGCAAATGCAAGCACCCCTAGTTTGTAAGACAATAGAAAAGGGGACTCACCTACAATCCTTAAAAAGAATAAAAACATACACGCCACCCCCAATTAAACAGTTAAGACTCACCAAACTATCATGCTGACTTGATAACCAATGTCTTTTGTTGCAAATTCCATGCCAAGGATCCATAATCCTACCTTAAAGAGATAAAACATCTTCCATGAGTTCAAATTCACATGGAGTAGAGAGCCTGGGCATGTGAAGAGGGTCCTCGGGTCTCTTCTCATTACTCACCCTGTGATATGGTTGTCTTTCCTTGTTGTGTGTCATGTGATGGCTTAAATACTTGCTACATTATTTGGTCCTCATATTGAAAAAGTTAAGGAATGGGTTGATTAACACCATAACCACCGATGTTGATGAATCCCTCTTTTAGAGAAGAGGCTTGGTTAGCAAAGCCATCTGCTAATTGATTGTTCTCTCAAAGCACAATAAAGAACTTGACGCTGATGAATTTAAGAGCTTCTTGTTTTGCACGAGCTAATATTGTAGCTAATAAATTATCAATTGTGGCAAAATTTGATACCATGCTAATTGATTGTTCTCTCAAAGCACAATAAAAAAACTTGACACTGATGAATTTAAGAGCTTCTTGTTTTGCACGAGCTAATATTATAGCTAATAAATTATCAATTGTGGCAAAATTCGATACCATCTCACTGATGATAGCCTTTGAATATCTCACTACTATCAATTACTGGATACACAAAAATTATTGGCTAATCTCAATCCTTATAGTAAAAAAGCATAGCCTTTTGCTTGGTTGTCGATTGAAATATCAAAACCCCATGTAAATGATGTGTTCATGTAGGATTCATGGTAAGCCCTCCCACCCTACAAGAAATATGTTTTTGTTAAGACATTGATCATTTTCACAAATATGTTTTTGTTAACACATTCATTTTCACAAATATGTTTTTGTTAACACATTCATTTTCACTTTAGTAACGTTAGCTCTTATAAATTGTTTTTGGTGTGATATTGATTTATGGGATTGAGACACGTGTCTTAAATTATGAAACACTTCGCTTTTAAAAAGGGTTTAGTTGTTTCTTCTACCCCAAGGAAAATGGTTTTTCATCTTTTATTCACATACAGTTTCAACGAATTTTTTTAACAAATTTATGATGATTAGATTAAAAAATCTAATTAATATATATATATATATATATATATATATAATGAGGTAACCCTGGTGGTTCCGTAAAGAGGGGAAGAAGCATATGGTAATGTGTCAAATGCTTTACCATTCAAATTTCATGGGAACGTCATGCGTACTAAGAATAAATATACTAAATATCAGTACATTAAAGAAAGATTATGCTAAATAATAGTACATTTACTAGAGACCATGTTAAAACTTTTCAAGTCAAAATATATGACTATTTACAACACTAGATGTGATTACATCTTTTCATTATGAATAAACCTGGTATATCCAATTTCTTGTGTTTTGTGCCACTTTTAAAATATTATATTTTTACTTCTCTTGGATTCTTTTCTATATTTTTTTTTAAGACAACATCATTTATGTATTCAACAAGCTTCTCATTTATGTACTTTTTTTTGGAGGATCATATCATAATTTATGTCTCCTTTTTATCATATTCTATTCTCTTTGGGTATGGCTCCTTTTAACCGTTTTCAAGACTAGGCTCAATCCAATAGAAATCTCAGAGTTGTACATGCTTTTTTGATGTGGAATATGACTCTTTTTCAACATTACACAGTTAACCCACTTAGCCTAGGGACTTGTATATAAAATTTATTTTTCAACATTACACAGTTAACCCACTTAGCCTAGAGACTTGTATATAAAATTTATTTTTCAACATTACACAGTTAACCCACTTAGCCTAGAGACTTGTATATAAAATTTATTTTTCAACATTACAGAGTTAACCCACTTAGCCTAGGGACTTGTATATAAAACTTTTATGTGGAATATGACTATTTTTTTTGGCCTTCAAAGTTGTATGTAATTTTTTTTAACGTGGAATAGGACTCTTTTTTTTTTTTTTTTTCAAGCATTTCATAGTTAATCCAATTGATGACTCGATGTGGGATGTGAGATAGTGGTTAAGATTCTTCAACTAACATTAATAAAGAGAGATATTTGTAAGGTAATTAATAAAAGTTTATAATGAAATAAAAAAATATTTATAGGAGAGATATTTGTAAGGTAATTAATAAAAGTTTATAATGAAATAAAAATATATATAGAAACATAACATAAATTGAATTGATTAGATTGAGATTCTTCCATTAACAAAGAGAGGTATTAAGTAATAAAGATATTGTAAAACATGTGAAAGATGTAATGTTGAAATCTCTTTTTTATTATATAAAATTATAAATTTATTAAAGAATAATTTAAAAAAAAATAGTTTTTTCAAGATTATTAATAAAGATATCTTAAAACATGTGAAATGTGTTAGTTTGAAATTCCTTTTTTAATGATTAAAAATGTTATATAAAATTTATAATTTTAAATTAAAAAAAAAAAAATTTAAAAAGAAAACAATGAATTTGATTTTGATTTAACATTTAAGTTTAATTTAATATTTTTTAACATTGATGTTTTCACCCTGATTAGAAATGTGTACATATTTAAAAAAATCTCCATATAATGATTTGTTTGGTGTCGAGGTTATTGTTCTATATATCAAAATATGTAGATACATATTTTAGTGCTAATAAATTTAAAGCTTAAAAAATGTATGGTTAAGAACATGTGTTTCCTCTTAAGAGGTTACAGGTTCAAATCCAGAGGGGGGTAGGGTATGCATACTTTCGTAGACTTTAGGGTATGTATACTTTCGTAGACTTTACCAGTCAAATCGTTGGGCAGAGGGGGGTCCCTTGTCCCACAAACAAGCGGGTCTCATACACCAATTTGGTGTGTTGGCTTGGCCATGACCTTAAAAATAGATTATTATTATTATTATTATTATTATCTTATTCGAGTGATTTCGTGAGTAGAAATAACACAACTATGAAAGTGTATATAAAGTCTTAAATATTATATGAAAACATATTTATTATAGTTTTTTATGATGAGTAATTTTAGTTAAGTTACATTTGAATGGTACATAAATATGATGATTAATGCTATTTATTGATATTAAATTTGATTTATTGGACTTTAAGAAGATAAGAAATTACTTAGCTTTCTTTAGAATTTTATTTATGTGTTTGAAAAGCATTCCAAGATCACCATAGTTTTGTTGAGCTAGAAGGTTACCAAGATTAAAAGTATCACATATCTTTTTAAATTGGGATTTAATCTAGGTATATACTAAACAATCTAAGAGAAAATAATATTAAATTTATTAAAATATTATGTATGTAGAAGTTATAAGAGAAATGAATTAAAGTTTATATTTACATACACTTGAATAAGTCTTAAAATTATCTTTATTGTTTCTAATTACAACACTAATATCTCATCCTTATATTTTTATTATAAAAACTGAAAAAAAATGTTTTTTTTTTTTTTCTTAATTTTTTTTTTATAAATATTTAATATAAAATGTTCAAAATATTTTAATTTCTTAATGATTTCAAATTTATTTAATATTTCTTATTTTAATTAATGTGATTTATTTTAATGATAAAAAATTAATAGAATTAAATCTTTGATTTAAATATGATATTCATTATATTAAGATATGAAATTGTATACTTATTTATTATTAAATTATTATATTATAAATTTAAATTATAATACAAAATTGATTTTATTATATTATAGATTTAAGTTATGATACAAAATTATTATTATATCGATTAAATGATTGTCTCCACACAAAAGCAATACAAAGGAAATGGGAACCCTTCACAAGAGAACCTCACTAACTCAACCATGATTGGTGGTGGATTTTACTTAAGAATATTGTTTTTCTTATTCTTAGGTAGTAGTAGTTGAGTATTGGTGGTGGATTCCATGATTGGTGGTGGCTGTTACTTAAGAATTTTGTTTTTCTAGTTGAGTGAATTCTTGGAATCTCTCATCGTTATGTTTTATGGAATTTAATGACTCCATTCTATTTAGCTAGGCTACATGACTCAAATAAATATTTTATCCTCTTTATTGGATTGTGATACAGGAATTTGAGTTATGTAATTTTAATATTTTTTTAATAATAAAAAGTACACTATAACAATGTTAATTTAGATTTCATTTAAAGATTCACCAGTGTCACTTGAGTAAGGATCCACTCAAAGGAGGTTATTTATGAATTATTTTGTTTACTATTGAATCTTAATGTGATTTTGTTATTTTTGTTTTACAAAAATTAGAGAAAATTGTATTTATAAAAAAGGGATGAGTGAGGTCGCTGAGTACAATTAGTGTGATTTTGTTATTTTTGTTTTAAAAAACTAGAGAAAATTGTATTTATAAAAAAGGCATGAGTGAGGTCGTTGAGTACAATGGAAGGTGTTGGTAAGGAAGAAATTTCATTTGAATATTTTTATCAGTTACAAAAATACAATATTGATCCTAGTAATCTTTCAAGCGAAACTAGTTCCAAAACTTAGACATTCAAAAATGGTGTTCCCACACCTTACAAAAGGTTTACAAAATTCAGAATGTTGCATTACTATTATCTTTTGATGGATTTTTCATTTGCAGGAGGCTCCAAATCCATGTTCAAGTCTGGCAGAAGAGCTTGTTCACTGGATCCTAGTCTGTTGCCAACCGCTTCATTATGGCTTTGGACTAAAATTTCTGAAGAAGCTTCTCTCACATTCAGCCTCGATTACATCTCCTCCCCCTGCCTACGAAGGAAATCCACTTCATCTTGAAGTTGTCCAAAGAGGGTCTTGTGCTGTGCTAGCGTATCCAGAGTGAAGGAGAGGGTCGAACTATGAGAGTCAACTCTGAGAGAGAGCCGATGGGTGGTGGTGAAGTTATCATCCACCAACTCGTCCTCAATATGCACCCGATCTTGTTGCTGACCATTCTTTTGGGCCAAGGCGAGAGACATAAAGATCCTTTGTGTCCAGGGGATGGTGGGATGTCGACTGACCAAAGGAAAGGTCCAATTGGAATTCTGAGTGTCAAGGGAGGGTCGAAGGCTAGATGCTCACCTCCAAGCCAAAGCTCCTTTCTCTTCAAGTTACCCATCTTACCAGATGACCTACACCAATCTGAGTTTACCTTCTTCCCGGATGGCAACTGAAGTGGCATAATTTTCTTTCACCCTGTAAGCTTGAATTATGAAACTGCAATTTCCCTGAGAGAAATATGGACTTGGAGTTGTGAATTTCACCAAGAGGAATGAGGTAACAATAGAAAACTTTATTTTTTAATAGAGCTTCGAATAACAGGGGTACATGAATGTAGAATACTACAAATCCTCCCATGGATCAAAGGTCCTTCAGAGGTTGAGATGGCGTGTACTTGTTGAGTCTCCACACATAAAGTCATGATTACAACCTTTTCGTCCATCCTTAGATCCATTGTCGTTATAACTATCCTATTGTTGCGAAGTACAAGTTACCGAGGAGTCCCACAAGGGAATTTCATGGAATGACACACTCTGTGCCATGGCGAGACTGGTATTGAGCTCGTCCTACAAGATCCCACGAGCCAAGATATAGTGGGGGTACTTCCCTTCTCTTTTAAATCCATTCCCGTAATGCATGTACACTCCAGGTGTCTTCTGGCGGATATCCTAGAGGTAGGTGGATCTGGTATGACATGGGTCCATATAATTAGGTCGAGGCTGAAATAAGGCCCACACCTAAACTTTCAGATATCCTAGGGGAATTCTGATTTCCCGATTAGCCATTTTTTTGGCTTCCCTGTTGTTTTCGTGTAAAATGTGGAAGAATTTTGCTTGAATGGGGAACATGAGAGTTTTTTTTGTGTCTATAATTCTCTAGAGCTTAGTGTTTGTTTTTTGGTGTGGTTCCCATGATGAAGTAGCGGATGATATTTTTTGAGTCATCAACGATTGTAATACAATTCAGCTACTGTGTTTGTGCTAACATGACCCCTTGATAAATCACGTATGCTTCAACCATATTGTTGGAGTTTATGCCCAGGTTCCAAGAGAAGTCTAGAAAAAGTTTTCCTCTAGGAATGTACATCATCGCTCCCACACCTGCCTCCCCTGGGTTTCCTTTTGATACCCCATCAAATCATAGGACATGTCCTTCTTGCGATGAGAACCATAGGTTGGATTCCTGATGTTGGAATTGAATTTTCCAGCATGATTTTTGAATAATTTTAGGAGAGTAGGTTGTCGAGAAGTTCATTTTTGTCATCCAATTCTCTTCTTGTTTTTCCAATTGATCCTCTATCGACACTTTAATTCTTTGCGAGGAAATAAACTCTCCCAATTGGCCTAGTGCATGGGCTATGAATGAGGAGGGAGAGGTCATTTTCTCTTTAAGGATAAGTTTGTTCATTGCCAACCAAATTTTCCAACATACAAAATTTATAGATGCCTTTCAAACACGATGAAAGTTCAATTTTTTGGAGAAGGAGCCTTTGTATACTTTACTCCATTTCCCAATCAAAACTCGACAAGATGATGAACAGGCGATTTGTTGAGTTAATTCAGAATAGGCTATTTGCAATACTTGTTTGTAAAAGTTGCAATTTAGGAAGAGATGCTCTGTAGTTTCAGAGTTTTGTTTGCATAAGGAACATATGAAGTGCCCCAAGAACCCTCTTTTAAGCATATGTTCCCCTGTCAACAATTTTTTATGGGCTAAATACCAACCAAAAATTCTTATCTTAGGAATCCCATCCGTGCTTCAAATATCCTTCCAAAGAGTTGATTTTTCTAATAATTGGGATTCAAAGAGAAGTATTTTGTAACCTTCCTTCACTGAATATCCTGAGGCACCCCAACCTCTGTTTTCCTTCTGTTGGAGATGTACTGGTGTAGAGCCATTTATTATCAAAAGGAAGAGAGGAGATGCAGAGAGAATATTTGGGGGGACATCTCCCAAATTCCACCCCTTCCAAGAGCCATTGTTGTTTTGGTCTGAGATGTCGAAGATGGAGGATTTTCCCTGAGAGGTTAGCCAATATCAAAAAGAGTCCAAGGAGGGAATATCAAACAATATTTCTAAGGATGAAAAGGAGTCATCCCAGATCTTGATTTATTTTTCATTTCCTGGGCACCAAAAGAGATGGTCCCACAGAAGCGGGAGTGAGGCTCTTAAGAGTTTCTAAATGGGAGAGCATGTTTTTTGTATGGGGGAAGCATCCATGAATGTTATTTGATTTCTTGGTAGGTATTTGTAGAATAATTCCTTCTTCCACCAATCGTTGTCGTATGATACCAATCGCCATAGGATTTTTTCACCTAGTGCAATGTTTATCTTTTCGGGGTCCTGGATACCCATCCCACTGTTCTCTTTAGGGGCGCAGACTGTGGACCAATTGACCATATGGAATTTTTTCTCATTCTATTTCCCCCCTCGCCAAAGGAATTTATGAATTAATTGAGCCATTGCATTTTTTATCCCTATCGAAGCTAGGAGTGCTAAGAACTGAAAGATTGAGAAGGAGGATAAAACTGATTTTACTAACACCACTCGATCTGTCGGGTTCAACCATATTGCTCCCCAAACTTTGAATTGGTCCTTGATATTTTGGAGGATAACTTTCCATGCTTCCCCTGGGAGATATTTTAGGCTAAAGGGGTGCCTAAGTATTTGAATAATTTCCAATATACTGAGAAAGGGAATTGTAATATATTTGCAATTCTTACCAGAGTACTTGATTTGATGTTCCAAGCATAAATTTGTCTCTTGTGTTTGTTTATGATTCCTCCTGAGCCTTATCCATACTGATCTAAGACCAATTTTAATCAACTGGACATAATTTTAGAGGCTCCACCAAGTAGTAAAGTGTCATCGATGAACTAGGAGTGATTTATTCTTCTTTACCCCCTTGCTATCTTCAGGCATGGGATGGAGCCCGTTTTCCTTTCATATTCTAGTCTTTTGTTTAGATATTCTTCCATGAGGACATACAACATTGGGGAGAGTGGGCATGCATGTATTAAACCTCTTGTGGCTTGAAAAGAGGGAGCAGGCCTGACATTTATTAGAGGTATTATCTAGGGGGTGGAAATACAGGCTCCAATCCATGAGATAAAGGAGTGGTTAAAACCATTTTTTTTTTAAATTTCATTTAGAAAAATATGCTTTAATCGATCAAATGCATTTTCCATATCTATTTTAATGACCATACCTCTTTATTTGTTGTTGAAACTGGAATGGATCACCTCCTGGACTAGGTTGATGTTGTCCTATATCTATCTTTTTGCGACAAAGCCACCTTGATTTGGAAGAATGAGTCGAGGCAACATCAACTTCATCCTATTTGCTATGACTTTTTCCAGGATGTTGTAGGAAACATTGCATAGAGAGATGGGGTGATATCTATCAAAGGAAGAGGTGGTTTTGTCCTTTTGGAATCAAATCTAGAAAATACGAGTTGGTGGTGCCTCTCATCCTGCAATGGTTTTGCAGATATCTTATCATGCGAATGAGATATGTTTTGATGATAGCACAACATTTATTGTAACAATGTAAAGTAAATCCATCTGGACCAGGAGATTTTTCTAGATCAAATTTATTTATAACATCCTTGACTTCTTCCACTGTAACCTCCTTATTTAGCTATGTATTTTCCTTCTCTGTGATCAAGGCGAGAATGTGCTCAACGAACTATTTACTCAGATCTTGGTTATCTTCTCATTCCTTGGTATACATATTTCTAAAACGATAGGTTGCCTCCTTTTTAATTTCCTCGAAGGAATTAATTAGGGCCCTTGATTGTGTCTTTATTTCCTCTATGCTATTCATGTGTTGTCTAGCCTTTGCTTGCTTATGGAAGAAGGAAGTTTTTTTGTCCCCTACTTGAAGTCATAGAGCCCGTGATTTTAGTCTCCTGATCATTAATTCATTATAGATATCCTTCATATACTTTTGAAAGACTTATTTCTCATGCGAAATATGTTCATTATTGATTTCTTTAAATTCCATATCTTCTTATAATTCCTCCAGCTGGTTTTTTCATTTTTCTAGTTCTTCCCTGGGATTGTGGGGAGAGTTTTTTAGCCAATCCTTGATAACTTGTTTGAATATTTTGAGATTTTTATCCCAAATAAAAACCGGGGACCCATCCACTCATTTAGACCACACAGAAGAAAGCAGGTGGAGGAAGTCATGCGACTCCAACCAGAGTGGGTTGAACTTAAAGGGAATTGGACCTAGATTTTTTTCTTTATCAAAGGAGAGATAAATTGGGTGATGACCAGGAAGGCCCCAGGGAATTATCTGTGAGGAAATATTATCTAGAAGGGATAACATAGAACTATGCATAAGGAAACAATCCAATATAGTTTCTATGTGGCCTACTTCTGTGTGTTTGTTACTCCATGTGTATTTTCCTTTATTGGGACGGACATCAAAGAGGTCTAGCTCAGATACTAGATCTTCCATGTGTTCCCTGAAAGGATCTCTTACTATAGATCCTCCTTTTTTTCATTTTGGTGAAGAGTTGTATTGAAATCGCCTTCTATGATACAATTTTGTTGAAACCCAACTTCTTTAATCCCCAACAAAGACTCCCAACATTCTATTTTTCCCCAATAGTTATTAGGCATATAAACATTAATGATAAGATAGATGATACCTAAAGGAAGATGTTTTAGATGGACCAGAACCTAGTGGGATGATTCCAATCTACGTTCTTCACTAAAGGATGTGGTATTCTATATGGTGCAAATTCCACCTGATGCTCCTCTTGAATTTAGAGATACTCCATCACTTTCCTTCCATATTTGTTTCATTTCTTGAAGGGCCTCTATCCCTTGCATTTTAGTTTCCTGGATTAGGAGTATTTGGGGATTTTGTGATTTAATTAATTTTCCCATAGCTTCCTTTTTTTCTCTTTGTCCCATTCCCCTACAATTCCAGGAGACTACCTTCATTACTTACTTGCATTTTTGGTTTCCACCCCTTTCGTGGGATGAGTGTGTCCCTTAGACGTGGGTGCTTTTCTTAATTTCCCATCTTTTTTAATACTTCTTCAAGTGTGTTATGGATTCCCAATTATTTATCTTGGTTTGCTTCTTTTTCCCTTTTGTTTTTATTTGTTTTCCTTCCCACTTTTGTTGCTTTAGTGCTCTTAGGTATCTCCAGGTCTAGGTCATCCCCCAAATCCTCCTAGCTTTCTTCCTCTGGGATATCTAGAACATGAGGGGGGAACAAACTAGGAGAGGAATCCACAAGGTGATTGATGACTGGATCATTCTGCGTTAATGAGGGAGCTGGTTAAGGGTCATGTTGGATCTGGATTTCTTCTGTTGTTTCCTTTTCCTTTGAATTTATTGTTTTTTCCTCCATATTTTATAGTGATGTGTATCTATTTTTACTTCTTTATACATCATTGTTCCCCACCATCAAAGACTTTCCTTTGAGTGGAGAAGTGGACATGTAGATCACTCTGCATGCTTGCAGCTAGGCTCCTAATTTATTTGTAGTTTTCTTCCTTTTGGATTGCTTCCATTGTTCCTTCTCTTTGTCTTCTGGTTAATTTGTCTTTGCCATGGGGAAATGTTTTGTGAAGTGGAAATATTCATGGCATGCTTTTCACTTGAATGGGAGTTTTTCGTAGTCTACTGTTTGAATATAGGACCAATTATCTAGGGTGAGTTGGATGGCCTTTGGAAATCCATTTTCCATATCTACTTCTACACATAGTTGAGCATAGGATTGGAGACCATCTCATGGTTCGACACAATCAATGAATCTACCCAGAGTGTTCCCAATAGTTTTTAGGGTTTTACCATTCCAAAAATGGAGGGGAAGGAAGGGAAGATGAAACCAATTAGGAACTGTAGTTGGGATTTTATTTTCTAAACTAAAATATGGGGTCCATTTCTTTAGATACATTTCCCTTGAGGCCATGAAGTAGGAACCATTTCTAAAAATCAGATCTCTATCATATTTTTTTTTCAAAGAGAAAGACGAAGCAACCCTTACCGCAAAATGTCGAGGACATTTGCCCCTTTATCATTTTCTTCTTGTTCTGATTCAACCATTGTGTCATTGCTCTTGGAAAGGGCCATAGTCCCATAAACTAACTGATCAGACCATTTTCCACTAGACGAAGGGAAAATGGTTGGGAGGAATAAGGAAGAACTGAAACCTTCAAGATCTCTTCAATCCTAATGAGACTGTCCAATGTACCCTCATTATAAAAAAAATGAAAAATTATTTTCATCATAATCTAGATAAGCTTAATAAATTAACCCTAATAGACTTAAAACCTATAACATATTAAATAAACAAACATTGAATTAATAATAAGACTACCAAATGGACCCTCATTATTAAAACAACAAAATAATCATAGTTTAGATAAGCTTAATAAAACTAACCCTAAAATATTCTTTAATGGACTTAATACCTAGAATCTATTAACACGGTTAGTTAAATTAATTAAAAAACATTGAATTAATAATAAACCCTAAAAAAGAATAAATTAAAAAAATTTAAATAAACCAAGTCGACACCCTATTTTCCTTTCACATTTAGTATTTAATACCATCTCTTCTCTTCATTTTGAATCCAAGATTCATGTCCTGAAGATGGATCCTGATTTGGATCCGAAACGTTGACGATCTATTGACAAAACTGTGGCTAATCTAATCACTTCTGAAAATCCCAACCACATAAATCTCATTAATATCTTCAAACGTCTTGAAAAAATGGGTCTGAGGAGGCCCTTTAGCAGACTTTGTGTAGGAGGTGATGAGAGAATGAGAAGCTCTGATATCAGGAGGAGGCGGGGGTTATTGGGGGGCTCCTCCCCCCAAACCATAGGCCATGAGAACGAGAACGAATTACCTCGAGGAACCCTAGCTTTTGTGTGTCATCACTGTGGGTTGCATCTGATTCCCTACCACCTTCCCACACTTAAGATATTATTACAAGGAGATTTCGTTAAATTTTACACAAGAACCTGTGTGAAACAAAACATACTTCCTTTGTCACCTTTCAAAACCCTTCGTTGCCATAGACACAAAGCTAGTCGATCTCTTCTCCTTCATACTTCATCTCTGCAATACTTGTTGCCTTTGCCTCAAACCGTACAACCTGTAATCACCACTCTTCACTAGTGTGATTTTGTTATTACCAATATAGCTTTCTTGTATTTATTCATTTTTATTACTTAAATCCATATTTTTTTAGCATTTTACAATTTCAATCATTGAATAAACATGTAATAGTGAAGATAATTACCCTTGTTTTGTTTTGTACTAACTATATGAAGTTATTTGCGTTGATATCTTATATGCACATATGGTTACCTATTTCATAATTGCACCATAGATAACAATCATTTAGAACTATTTAACATCATACTTCTTAGTAGCTTAGTCCTTATGGTTTGAATATATAGTGCATAGTACATCTGAAGTTTGTAGATCTCATAATGATAAACAAAGTGAGCCATGGGTTTCAACAATATATTGTTGTAATTATAAATCTTGTCACTTTTTGGCATCATTGTCTAGGAGTTTTCTAAAAATAAAATAAGATATACTCTCTAAGAATATAATATGCACTGTAGAATTATTTCCAGGATGGAAGTTTTTTTTTTGTTTTGTAAATGAGTGTGAGAATCTATATTACTGGAGAAAATTATAATACAAAAAAGATATAGGGACTCCCAAGATCTGCCAAAATGGAAACTAGATCTGGGGTCCCAGGGGAGCATTATCTAATATAGCAGGGGAGGCCTGGGCTTCCACCATGGGAAACCGACCCAAACCTTCGCAATCCAGTTTGAAAAATGACAGCATAACGAAAACAGAGAAAGCATAAGCATAGTGGGGTTTTCTCCTACACTGAGAACCTTGACCAGGGCTGGTCCTGCGCTAGTCTAGGTTGATGGGGTGCTCTTCATCTCCATCCTTACTTGCCTCATTCTCCTCCCTCTTCTCCACCAGGCGTATATTTCTGATGCACGTTGGGGTTCCATTTAGGTTGGCTGGAGTAGTGTCAATATGGTGGACATAGCGTAGATAAATATGGAACTTCCCTGTCAGTCGCTCCATTTTTTCCTGCTGGCTTCGTTGGTCCTCCGCAAGTCTTTTGGAACTCACCTCCAGGTTGCTGAGGTGGTTCAGAATACCTATGAGCACCTTCTTTTGGTCCTTGGTTTCTATCTTATTGGTTTCCTTCTGGTCCGCACACATCTTACCTATCAACATTTTTGTTCTCCAGGCTTCCTCCACCGTCCTGTGGTAGAGGGTTTTTCTAGGCTATGTGGCTCCTGGGTCTCTTATCCCCCCCTCTTCTTGAGCTAGTTTTTTCCAGGCTTTGCGCCTACGAGCGTTTTCGATTTCTCACCCCCATCTTTTGATGATCATCTTTCCCTTTGTATCATCCTGTGTGAGGAAGGTACTCTTTGCTTCCCTAGCCGCTTGTTCAATTCTTGTCATCCTCCGGGTGCTCGATGGAGGTTTTGTTCCCTAGGGGACTCTCTTGTTGTTGGTTTTATTCATGTGTACCATCTTCTCTTGCATATGGTAGTTTTTACGTTGGGTTCTTCTCCTGTCTGCTTCTCCCCTTTCTGGTATGTAAGGTGGCCCCTGTAATTGCTTTGCTCCGGTCTGTTTCTCTTTCTGTTATACCTTTTTTTATGGAGCCAACCCGGCTGCGATCCCATCCTTGAAATCATGGCCTTCTCATCAAGGTTGCCCTTCTGGTCCATTTCCTCTGTTCCAGAGCGTGTGCACTTGATGGCCTTTCCATAATCCCTGTGCCAATGATTTGCCTTGTACACTGTACGCAAGTCATTTCCCCACCCCGTAATGGTACTTGGGTGAGGTGTACCCAGATTTGACCCTGGTGAACCTTTTTGTCCTTCATCCTTCGTCGCCTGCTGGTTATCTATTCTTCTTTCCCACGGGTCACCCCTGTACTTATTTCTATTGACAGGACTATGTTGTCATGCCTTCGCCTGATGTGTGATTTGTACCTGCATTTGTAACCTTGTTTGATTGGTGGGCTATCAGATTTTGCCTGGAACCTATGTGCCCTTCAATTCCTTCTGCACCTCCATTCTTGAAGTGATCTTCCATACTACTACTGTTGTCATAGTATTTTTCTGCAAGTTGGGTGCAATTTGTTCATAATCAACCTTGCGGGATGTTGTTCCAGATTGTGTCCAGTTCTGGACCTTGTTATCCACCCCCTCATTCGCTATTCTGTTCGCCAGTCCATTTGCTAACCTCCAAACCTAGCGCAACTCCACTGTGATCCCTGTCTGCAAGTGATCTTGGATTTTTTGCAGTAGTCGTGCCAATCGCCAGTGTCTCTATATTTTTCCCATTATGGTGTCATTTTGGAGTTTTCCTACTGTGTTGATCACCAGCATGGAATCTCCTTCCACTATGGAATTTGTCATCCCCTCCCGACTTAGAATCTCCATGCCAGTCTCCAGGGCTCTGAATTCTGTGGCATTGTTGGTTGAGTTGCCCAAAATCCCAACGTACAACTAGATGATGTTTCCTTTACTGTCCCTAATTACTCCTCCCAAACCTGTTCGCCTTGGGTTGCCTTTCTCTGCCCCGTTGAAATTCAACTTGAGGGAGACTAAAGGTAGTGGCTTCCAGTTACGCTCACCTACTTGGAGTTGCGGTGACTGTCTGAACTGATTAGGGTTGCATCCGTCGTTCAGGTGGAAGGCCTCTAGGACTCGAGAATCCTGGTCAGTGGGTTGCGCTCTACCTACCTAGTAGATGTGGCTCTGCACCGTATCTCGTATCATGGATTTTATTGTTTCCTTGATCTTCCCTTCGGGTCAGCTTTGTTTTTTTTAAATGCGCCAGTTCCTTTCCTTCCATATTGACCATATGATCATTCCTGGGGTGAGTATCATACAAAGGTTCACCTCTTCTTGTTCGTTGTAGTTCTCTTTCCAGAGATTGATGGTTTCAACAATGTTACCTTGGATCCTGTTGGACTGGCGGAAGATACTTGTCCCCTAGTCCCAGAGTTCTGCAGTGTAGGCACATTCATCAAGGAGATGGTTCGTTGTTTCTTCCTGGGCTTGACAGAGATGACATCTTGATGGACCTATGAATCCCCTTTTCCTTAGGTTTTCCCAAGTTAGAATTCGGTTGTGAATTATTAACCATTGGAAATTTTTTATCTTTGGCCATTGGGGGCTGTTCCATAGCTTATCCCAATGTTGCACTGGGTCTTCTTGGTCCAGGTCCGCTATGTAGTGTCAGACTTCTTTTAGGTTGAATTCATCACCGTCTTTTTGTCCCCATTTCAGCTAGTCCTCTCCTTTTGTGACTGTTATTTTCCATCTTCCCAGTTCCTTCTCCACCTCTTTTATTGTTGTTGTGGGTAGATCATTGTTCTACAGAGTGATATTGTCCTAGATTCTCCATTTGTTGCAGTCCATTTCCTGTTTCCAGTATTGGTAGATGTTAATTTTACCTTGCGCTATTAGCTCCTATTGGAGTACCTCTCTGTCCGAGTTCTCCATTTTCGATTCCTGTTGCCAAGTGTCCTCTCATAATTTGGTTGTTCTACCATCCCCGATTTCCCAGAAGTTGTGTGTCTGAATCCAGGATTTGTTGCGCCAGGCTAGGTTCCAAATGGCTGAACCTTCCCTAGTTCCTCTGAAGCAAATTTTGTCCTGGTCACAAATGTTTGGGGCATACTTTGCCTTCCATAGGTTTACCCAAGGTGTAGTAGTTTCTTTGACCTAGCGCCACCATAGTTTCGCCCCATAGGCATTATTGGTCACTTGTGGGTCCTGTAGCCCTAGGCCTCCTTGTCTTTTTGTCTTGCAAACTTTCTCCCACACCATCGGGGCCCATTTTTTCTTTGTTTCCATGCCTCGCCACAAGAATTACCTTTGGATGGATCCTATCTTTTGTAGAATCCCCTGTGGGGTTGGGAAGATGAACATCATAAAGGTTTGGATTGCTTGTAAAACAAACTTGGTTAGGATCAGTCTTCTGGCTAGATTGAGAGATCTATACATCCAATTTGTTACCCGTTCCTGTAACTTGTTTATTACTCCTTCCCAAGTTTTCATTTTGTACACTTTTTCTATCAGTGGAACCCCCAAGTACTTGGATGGGAGTGTCTTCCATTCAAATCCTAGAATGTTGGTCAAATTCCTTTGGATAGCTGGGTTGGTATTGAAGAAGAAAATCATTGACTTGGAATGATTGATGTCAACGCTCGAAATATTCTAGGATTCATTTGTAGGCTTTAGCTTCCTTGACCGTGGGTATGCCATGGAGTAAGGTATCATCCACAAACTGTTGGTGTGTTGAAGTAGGGAAATTTTTGAAGGGTTTGAGACCTATTATTTCCCCTGTTGCGATTGCACTCTTTATGCTTCGGCTAAGGCCTTCCATCATCAAAATGAACAGGAAGGGGGACAACAGGTCTCTTTTTTTGATACCTCTCGTGGGACATAAAGGTTTGGCAGGGGCTCCATTGATTAATAGCGAGTAGCTTGTTGTGGATATGAGACTGACAATCCAGCTGATCCAGTGTTGGGTGAAACCAAAGGCTTCCAAGGTCTTGACCATATAGTGCCAGCTAATTTTGTCATAAGATTTTTCTAGGTCCAGTTGTATTATCATTCCCCCTCTCTTCTGAAGCTTCAAGGTGTGAATGATCTCGTGGGCCTAGATGATGTTGTCCATTATTTGTCTTCCTTCCACAAAGCTTGCATGTTCTTGTGAGACCAGTGTAGGTAGGAGGGGTTTCAGTATATTTTCTATGACTTTGGAAATTATCTTGTAAACCACATTACATAGCGCTATAGGTTTGTACTGGTCAGGGGTTTTGGATTCATTTTCTTTGGGGATTAGTGTGATCATTGTAGCATTTAGTGCTTTAAGTATTGAGGCTAACCTTCTAGAGTCTTCTACCACCTTACAAACGTCATGTTTGATGATTTCCCAATAGGCTTTGAAGAATTCCACTGTGAAGCCATATGGACCTGGGGCTTTCCCATTAGGCATTTCCTAGAGCACCTGGTCAACTTCTTCCGTGGTAATATGTTTGTTTAGGAAGATTTTTTGTTCCTCTATGAACATACGTGGAATATGATGGGTTATCCTTTTAATGGCCTCCGTTCTATTTTCGTTGGGTTCTTGGGCTATCCCGTGGAAGTGTTTAACCAGAGCGGTTTTAATCTCCTGATGTGATTCGTGCTCGATTCCATCCTGGTCCTTGATATTTAGGATTTTTTTGTGGCCTCTTATGGCCATGTTTGTTCTATGTAAGAACTTAGTGTTCCATTCTCCTTCCTTTAGCCATCGGATACATGACTTTTGACGCCAGAGTGTTTCTTCCTACTGGCATCGCACCTCTCAATCTTGGGTCATATGGATATCTTCCTTTTCCAGGATGGAAGTTAACATTCATCCTTGATAGTACTTATGTGCAATGTTGTGATATTTATGATTTTCTAAGTAGAATTCATGCATCGCCCTAGAGATAAATTATGATGTTTTCTATTGAAGATATATATTTATAGTGTAGGTAAAGTAGGAACTATTAGGCATTGGGTAAAATAAGTGTTTGAAATACTTGAGGAAGAACAAAAAAAAATTGGATATTGTTGAAGACAAATATCATACAAAAAATATAGTTTATATACAACAATTCATAGAAAATTTATCTAGAAATTTTGAAGGAAGTAAAAAAGAATTATTTGCTATAGGAATATCGACAAATATTTTCACTCCTAGATAGATGAGAGTTTAGGAAGTTTTGAAGGTTTTATCTTGTGGAATTTTTTATGTATATCAATCATATGGTGGAGGAAGGAGAGGATCAACCAATTGTTTTTCAATTTCCTATCGAGAAAACTAAGGAAGAGACAAGGGTTAAAAGCACCAATCCCAGTATCCTTCCCCATTTACATGGACTTATAATTTACAGAAGACCATGATACATTCCATTTTGAATTTGAGTTTATTTGTAGCACATGATTAAAAACTAATGGTCAAAAGCTTAGGCTTTACCCTTCTACTTTAAAGGAAACAATGTTATGTTGGTTTATGAGACTTGATGGAAATATAATCAATGCTTGGGAGTAGATGGAATAATATTTTATAAATATATACAAAGACTATTTTAAAGCTTGGGACACTCAAGATGAGATATTCAGGATTCCTAGGGGTGTTATAGCATGATTTGGTCATCTTTTACGAAAAAAATCCTTATTAGCCATTCATTAATGCATATTTCATCATTCCCCCTCATCCTACATATATTTTTGAGTTTTTAAATGGGTGCACATGATTTTCCTTCAAGAACCTTGTGGGTTTCCTACATGTTTCCTTCATACAACATGTGGACATATTCAAAAGTGTCTAAAAATAGGTAATGTGCATTAAATGCATTCCCCCAAGTGAAAAACATGGGTTTTGTACACCTATATAGCTTGTATGTCCAAGTCTAGCTAACTTAATTACTTTCCCATG
>ML794707.1:497063-518084 GCA_009831015.1 Picea engelmannii
TTCCTTCTTCCACCAATCGTTGTCGTATGATACCAATCGCCATAGGATTTTTTCACCTAGTGCAATGTTTATCTTTTCGGGGTCCTGGATACCCATCCCACTGTTCTCTTTAGGGGCGCAGACTGTGGACCAATTGACCATATGGAATTTTTTCTCATTCTATTTCCCCCCTCGCCAAAGGAATTTATGAATTAATTGAGCCATTGCATTTTTTATCCCTATCGAAGCTAGGAGTGCTAAGAACTGAAAGATTGAGAAGGAGGATAAAACTGATTTTACTAACACCACTCGATCTGTCGGGTTCAACCATATTGCTCCCCAAACTTTGAATTGGTCCTTGATATTTTGGAGGATAACTTTCCATGCTTCCCCTGGGAGATATTTTAGGCTAAAGGGGTGCCTAAGTATTTGAATAATTTCCAATATACTGAGAAAGGGAATTGTAATATATTTGCAATTCTTACCAGAGTACTTGATTTGATGTTCCAAGCATAAATTTGTCTCTTGTGTTTGTTTATGATTCCTCCTGAGCCTTATCCATACTGATCTAAGACCAATTTTAATCAACTGGACATAATTTTAGAGGCTCCACCAAGTAGTAAAGTGTCATCGATGAACTAGGAGTGATTTATTCTTCTTTACCCCCTTGCTATCTTCAGGCATGGGATGGAGCCCGTTTTCCTTTCATATTCTAGTCTTTTGTTTAGATATTCTTCCATGAGGACATACAACATTGGGGAGAGTGGGCATGCATGTATTAAACCTCTTGTGGCTTGAAAAGAGGGAGCAGGCCTGACATTTATTAGAGGTATTATCTAGGGGGTGGAAATACAGGCTCCAATCCATGAGATAAAGGAGTGGTTAAAACCATTTTTTTTTTAAATTTCATTTAGAAAAATATGCTTTAATCGATCAAATGCATTTTCCATATCTATTTTAATGACCATACCTCTTTATTTGTTGTTGAAACTGGAATGGATCACCTCCTGGACTAGGTTGATGTTGTCCTATATCTATCTTTTTGCGACAAAGCCACCTTGATTTGGAAGAATGAGTCGAGGCAACATCAACTTCATCCTATTTGCTATGACTTTTTCCAGGATGTTGTAGGAAACATTGCATAGAGAGATGGGGTGATATCTATCAAAGGAAGAGGTGGTTTTGTCCTTTTGGAATCAAATCTAGAAAATACGAGTTGGTGGTGCCTCTCATCCTGCAATGGTTTTGCAGATATCTTATCATGCGAATGAGATATGTTTTGATGATAGCACAACATTTATTGTAACAATGTAAAGTAAATCCATCTGGACCAGGAGATTTTTCTAGATCAAATTTATTTATAACATCCTTGACTTCTTCCACTGTAACCTCCTTATTTAGCTATGTATTTTCCTTCTCTGTGATCAAGGCGAGAATGTGCTCAACGAACTATTTACTCAGATCTTGGTTATCTTCTCATTCCTTGGTATACATATTTCTAAAACGATAGGTTGCCTCCTTTTTAATTTCCTCGAAGGAATTAATTAGGGCCCTTGATTGTGTCTTTATTTCCTCTATGCTATTCATGTGTTGTCTAGCCTTTGCTTGCTTATGGAAGAAGGAAGTTTTTTTGTCCCCTACTTGAAGTCATAGAGCCCGTGATTTTAGTCTCCTGATCATTAATTCATTATAGATATCCTTCATATACTTTTGAAAGACTTATTTCTCATGCGAAATATGTTCATTATTGATTTCTTTAAATTCCATATCTTCTTATAATTCCTCCAGCTGGTTTTTTCATTTTTCTAGTTCTTCCCTGGGATTGTGGGGAGAGTTTTTTAGCCAATCCTTGATAACTTGTTTGAATATTTTGAGATTTTTATCCCAAATAAAAACCGGGGACCCATCCACTCATTTAGACCACACAGAAGAAAGCAGGTGGAGGAAGTCATGCGACTCCAACCAGAGTGGGTTGAACTTAAAGGGAATTGGACCTAGATTTTTTTCTTTATCAAAGGAGAGATAAATTGGGTGATGACCAGGAAGGCCCCAGGGAATTATCTGTGAGGAAATATTATCTAGAAGGGATAACATAGAACTATGCATAAGGAAACAATCCAATATAGTTTCTATGTGGCCTACTTCTGTGTGTTTGTTACTCCATGTGTATTTTCCTTTATTGGGACGGACATCAAAGAGGTCTAGCTCAGATACTAGATCTTCCATGTGTTCCCTGAAAGGATCTCTTACTATAGATCCTCCTTTTTTTCATTTTGGTGAAGAGTTGTATTGAAATCGCCTTCTATGATACAATTTTGTTGAAACCCAACTTCTTTAATCCCCAACAAAGACTCCCAACATTCTATTTTTCCCCAATAGTTATTAGGCATATAAACATTAATGATAAGATAGATGATACCTAAAGGAAGATGTTTTAGATGGACCAGAACCTAGTGGGATGATTCCAATCTACGTTCTTCACTAAAGGATGTGGTATTCTATATGGTGCAAATTCCACCTGATGCTCCTCTTGAATTTAGAGATACTCCATCACTTTCCTTCCATATTTGTTTCATTTCTTGAAGGGCCTCTATCCCTTGCATTTTAGTTTCCTGGATTAGGAGTATTTGGGGATTTTGTGATTTAATTAATTTTCCCATAGCTTCCTTTTTTTCTCTTTGTCCCATTCCCCTACAATTCCAGGAGACTACCTTCATTACTTACTTGCATTTTTGGTTTCCACCCCTTTCGTGGGATGAGTGTGTCCCTTAGACGTGGGTGCTTTTCTTAATTTCCCATCTTTTTTAATACTTCTTCAAGTGTGTTATGGATTCCCAATTATTTATCTTGGTTTGCTTCTTTTTCCCTTTTGTTTTTATTTGTTTTCCTTCCCACTTTTGTTGCTTTAGTGCTCTTAGGTATCTCCAGGTCTAGGTCATCCCCCAAATCCTCCTAGCTTTCTTCCTCTGGGATATCTAGAACATGAGGGGGGAACAAACTAGGAGAGGAATCCACAAGGTGATTGATGACTGGATCATTCTGCGTTAATGAGGGAGCTGGTTAAGGGTCATGTTGGATCTGGATTTCTTCTGTTGTTTCCTTTTCCTTTGAATTTATTGTTTTTTCCTCCATATTTTATAGTGATGTGTATCTATTTTTACTTCTTTATACATCATTGTTCCCCACCATCAAAGACTTTCCTTTGAGTGGAGAAGTGGACATGTAGATCACTCTGCATGCTTGCAGCTAGGCTCCTAATTTATTTGTAGTTTTCTTCCTTTTGGATTGCTTCCATTGTTCCTTCTCTTTGTCTTCTGGTTAATTTGTCTTTGCCATGGGGAAATGTTTTGTGAAGTGGAAATATTCATGGCATGCTTTTCACTTGAATGGGAGTTTTTCGTAGTCTACTGTTTGAATATAGGACCAATTATCTAGGGTGAGTTGGATGGCCTTTGGAAATCCATTTTCCATATCTACTTCTACACATAGTTGAGCATAGGATTGGAGACCATCTCATGGTTCGACACAATCAATGAATCTACCCAGAGTGTTCCCAATAGTTTTTAGGGTTTTACCATTCCAAAAATGGAGGGGAAGGAAGGGAAGATGAAACCAATTAGGAACTGTAGTTGGGATTTTATTTTCTAAACTAAAATATGGGGTCCATTTCTTTAGATACATTTCCCTTGAGGCCATGAAGTAGGAACCATTTCTAAAAATCAGATCTCTATCATATTTTTTTTTCAAAGAGAAAGACGAAGCAACCCTTACCGCAAAATGTCGAGGACATTTGCCCCTTTATCATTTTCTTCTTGTTCTGATTCAACCATTGTGTCATTGCTCTTGGAAAGGGCCATAGTCCCATAAACTAACTGATCAGACCATTTTCCACTAGACGAAGGGAAAATGGTTGGGAGGAATAAGGAAGAACTGAAACCTTCAAGATCTCTTCAATCCTAATGAGACTGTCCAATGTACCCTCATTATAAAAAAAATGAAAAATTATTTTCATCATAATCTAGATAAGCTTAATAAATTAACCCTAATAGACTTAAAACCTATAACATATTAAATAAACAAACATTGAATTAATAATAAGACTACCAAATGGACCCTCATTATTAAAACAACAAAATAATCATAGTTTAGATAAGCTTAATAAAACTAACCCTAAAATATTCTTTAATGGACTTAATACCTAGAATCTATTAACACGGTTAGTTAAATTAATTAAAAAACATTGAATTAATAATAAACCCTAAAAAAGAATAAATTAAAAAAATTTAAATAAACCAAGTCGACACCCTATTTTCCTTTCACATTTAGTATTTAATACCATCTCTTCTCTTCATTTTGAATCCAAGATTCATGTCCTGAAGATGGATCCTGATTTGGATCCGAAACGTTGACGATCTATTGACAAAACTGTGGCTAATCTAATCACTTCTGAAAATCCCAACCACATAAATCTCATTAATATCTTCAAACGTCTTGAAAAAATGGGTCTGAGGAGGCCCTTTAGCAGACTTTGTGTAGGAGGTGATGAGAGAATGAGAAGCTCTGATATCAGGAGGAGGCGGGGGTTATTGGGGGGCTCCTCCCCCCAAACCATAGGCCATGAGAACGAGAACGAATTACCTCGAGGAACCCTAGCTTTTGTGTGTCATCACTGTGGGTTGCATCTGATTCCCTACCACCTTCCCACACTTAAGATATTATTACAAGGAGATTTCGTTAAATTTTACACAAGAACCTGTGTGAAACAAAACATACTTCCTTTGTCACCTTTCAAAACCCTTCGTTGCCATAGACACAAAGCTAGTCGATCTCTTCTCCTTCATACTTCATCTCTGCAATACTTGTTGCCTTTGCCTCAAACCGTACAACCTGTAATCACCACTCTTCACTAGTGTGATTTTGTTATTACCAATATAGCTTTCTTGTATTTATTCATTTTTATTACTTAAATCCATATTTTTTTAGCATTTTACAATTTCAATCATTGAATAAACATGTAATAGTGAAGATAATTACCCTTGTTTTGTTTTGTACTAACTATATGAAGTTATTTGCGTTGATATCTTATATGCACATATGGTTACCTATTTCATAATTGCACCATAGATAACAATCATTTAGAACTATTTAACATCATACTTCTTAGTAGCTTAGTCCTTATGGTTTGAATATATAGTGCATAGTACATCTGAAGTTTGTAGATCTCATAATGATAAACAAAGTGAGCCATGGGTTTCAACAATATATTGTTGTAATTATAAATCTTGTCACTTTTTGGCATCATTGTCTAGGAGTTTTCTAAAAATAAAATAAGATATACTCTCTAAGAATATAATATGCACTGTAGAATTATTTCCAGGATGGAAGTTTTTTTTTTGTTTTGTAAATGAGTGTGAGAATCTATATTACTGGAGAAAATTATAATACAAAAAAGATATAGGGACTCCCAAGATCTGCCAAAATGGAAACTAGATCTGGGGTCCCAGGGGAGCATTATCTAATATAGCAGGGGAGGCCTGGGCTTCCACCATGGGAAACCGACCCAAACCTTCGCAATCCAGTTTGAAAAATGACAGCATAACGAAAACAGAGAAAGCATAAGCATAGTGGGGTTTTCTCCTACACTGAGAACCTTGACCAGGGCTGGTCCTGCGCTAGTCTAGGTTGATGGGGTGCTCTTCATCTCCATCCTTACTTGCCTCATTCTCCTCCCTCTTCTCCACCAGGCGTATATTTCTGATGCACGTTGGGGTTCCATTTAGGTTGGCTGGAGTAGTGTCAATATGGTGGACATAGCGTAGATAAATATGGAACTTCCCTGTCAGTCGCTCCATTTTTTCCTGCTGGCTTCGTTGGTCCTCCGCAAGTCTTTTGGAACTCACCTCCAGGTTGCTGAGGTGGTTCAGAATACCTATGAGCACCTTCTTTTGGTCCTTGGTTTCTATCTTATTGGTTTCCTTCTGGTCCGCACACATCTTACCTATCAACATTTTTGTTCTCCAGGCTTCCTCCACCGTCCTGTGGTAGAGGGTTTTTCTAGGCTATGTGGCTCCTGGGTCTCTTATCCCCCCCTCTTCTTGAGCTAGTTTTTTCCAGGCTTTGCGCCTACGAGCGTTTTCGATTTCTCACCCCCATCTTTTGATGATCATCTTTCCCTTTGTATCATCCTGTGTGAGGAAGGTACTCTTTGCTTCCCTAGCCGCTTGTTCAATTCTTGTCATCCTCCGGGTGCTCGATGGAGGTTTTGTTCCCTAGGGGACTCTCTTGTTGTTGGTTTTATTCATGTGTACCATCTTCTCTTGCATATGGTAGTTTTTACGTTGGGTTCTTCTCCTGTCTGCTTCTCCCCTTTCTGGTATGTAAGGTGGCCCCTGTAATTGCTTTGCTCCGGTCTGTTTCTCTTTCTGTTATACCTTTTTTTATGGAGCCAACCCGGCTGCGATCCCATCCTTGAAATCATGGCCTTCTCATCAAGGTTGCCCTTCTGGTCCATTTCCTCTGTTCCAGAGCGTGTGCACTTGATGGCCTTTCCATAATCCCTGTGCCAATGATTTGCCTTGTACACTGTACGCAAGTCATTTCCCCACCCCGTAATGGTACTTGGGTGAGGTGTACCCAGATTTGACCCTGGTGAACCTTTTTGTCCTTCATCCTTCGTCGCCTGCTGGTTATCTATTCTTCTTTCCCACGGGTCACCCCTGTACTTATTTCTATTGACAGGACTATGTTGTCATGCCTTCGCCTGATGTGTGATTTGTACCTGCATTTGTAACCTTGTTTGATTGGTGGGCTATCAGATTTTGCCTGGAACCTATGTGCCCTTCAATTCCTTCTGCACCTCCATTCTTGAAGTGATCTTCCATACTACTACTGTTGTCATAGTATTTTTCTGCAAGTTGGGTGCAATTTGTTCATAATCAACCTTGCGGGATGTTGTTCCAGATTGTGTCCAGTTCTGGACCTTGTTATCCACCCCCTCATTCGCTATTCTGTTCGCCAGTCCATTTGCTAACCTCCAAACCTAGCGCAACTCCACTGTGATCCCTGTCTGCAAGTGATCTTGGATTTTTTGCAGTAGTCGTGCCAATCGCCAGTGTCTCTATATTTTTCCCATTATGGTGTCATTTTGGAGTTTTCCTACTGTGTTGATCACCAGCATGGAATCTCCTTCCACTATGGAATTTGTCATCCCCTCCCGACTTAGAATCTCCATGCCAGTCTCCAGGGCTCTGAATTCTGTGGCATTGTTGGTTGAGTTGCCCAAAATCCCAACGTACAACTAGATGATGTTTCCTTTACTGTCCCTAATTACTCCTCCCAAACCTGTTCGCCTTGGGTTGCCTTTCTCTGCCCCGTTGAAATTCAACTTGAGGGAGACTAAAGGTAGTGGCTTCCAGTTACGCTCACCTACTTGGAGTTGCGGTGACTGTCTGAACTGATTAGGGTTGCATCCGTCGTTCAGGTGGAAGGCCTCTAGGACTCGAGAATCCTGGTCAGTGGGTTGCGCTCTACCTACCTAGTAGATGTGGCTCTGCACCGTATCTCGTATCATGGATTTTATTGTTTCCTTGATCTTCCCTTCGGGTCAGCTTTGTTTTTTTTAAATGCGCCAGTTCCTTTCCTTCCATATTGACCATATGATCATTCCTGGGGTGAGTATCATACAAAGGTTCACCTCTTCTTGTTCGTTGTAGTTCTCTTTCCAGAGATTGATGGTTTCAACAATGTTACCTTGGATCCTGTTGGACTGGCGGAAGATACTTGTCCCCTAGTCCCAGAGTTCTGCAGTGTAGGCACATTCATCAAGGAGATGGTTCGTTGTTTCTTCCTGGGCTTGACAGAGATGACATCTTGATGGACCTATGAATCCCCTTTTCCTTAGGTTTTCCCAAGTTAGAATTCGGTTGTGAATTATTAACCATTGGAAATTTTTTATCTTTGGCCATTGGGGGCTGTTCCATAGCTTATCCCAATGTTGCACTGGGTCTTCTTGGTCCAGGTCCGCTATGTAGTGTCAGACTTCTTTTAGGTTGAATTCATCACCGTCTTTTTGTCCCCATTTCAGCTAGTCCTCTCCTTTTGTGACTGTTATTTTCCATCTTCCCAGTTCCTTCTCCACCTCTTTTATTGTTGTTGTGGGTAGATCATTGTTCTACAGAGTGATATTGTCCTAGATTCTCCATTTGTTGCAGTCCATTTCCTGTTTCCAGTATTGGTAGATGTTAATTTTACCTTGCGCTATTAGCTCCTATTGGAGTACCTCTCTGTCCGAGTTCTCCATTTTCGATTCCTGTTGCCAAGTGTCCTCTCATAATTTGGTTGTTCTACCATCCCCGATTTCCCAGAAGTTGTGTGTCTGAATCCAGGATTTGTTGCGCCAGGCTAGGTTCCAAATGGCTGAACCTTCCCTAGTTCCTCTGAAGCAAATTTTGTCCTGGTCACAAATGTTTGGGGCATACTTTGCCTTCCATAGGTTTACCCAAGGTGTAGTAGTTTCTTTGACCTAGCGCCACCATAGTTTCGCCCCATAGGCATTATTGGTCACTTGTGGGTCCTGTAGCCCTAGGCCTCCTTGTCTTTTTGTCTTGCAAACTTTCTCCCACACCATCGGGGCCCATTTTTTCTTTGTTTCCATGCCTCGCCACAAGAATTACCTTTGGATGGATCCTATCTTTTGTAGAATCCCCTGTGGGGTTGGGAAGATGAACATCATAAAGGTTTGGATTGCTTGTAAAACAAACTTGGTTAGGATCAGTCTTCTGGCTAGATTGAGAGATCTATACATCCAATTTGTTACCCGTTCCTGTAACTTGTTTATTACTCCTTCCCAAGTTTTCATTTTGTACACTTTTTCTATCAGTGGAACCCCCAAGTACTTGGATGGGAGTGTCTTCCATTCAAATCCTAGAATGTTGGTCAAATTCCTTTGGATAGCTGGGTTGGTATTGAAGAAGAAAATCATTGACTTGGAATGATTGATGTCAACGCTCGAAATATTCTAGGATTCATTTGTAGGCTTTAGCTTCCTTGACCGTGGGTATGCCATGGAGTAAGGTATCATCCACAAACTGTTGGTGTGTTGAAGTAGGGAAATTTTTGAAGGGTTTGAGACCTATTATTTCCCCTGTTGCGATTGCACTCTTTATGCTTCGGCTAAGGCCTTCCATCATCAAAATGAACAGGAAGGGGGACAACAGGTCTCTTTTTTTGATACCTCTCGTGGGACATAAAGGTTTGGCAGGGGCTCCATTGATTAATAGCGAGTAGCTTGTTGTGGATATGAGACTGACAATCCAGCTGATCCAGTGTTGGGTGAAACCAAAGGCTTCCAAGGTCTTGACCATATAGTGCCAGCTAATTTTGTCATAAGATTTTTCTAGGTCCAGTTGTATTATCATTCCCCCTCTCTTCTGAAGCTTCAAGGTGTGAATGATCTCGTGGGCCTAGATGATGTTGTCCATTATTTGTCTTCCTTCCACAAAGCTTGCATGTTCTTGTGAGACCAGTGTAGGTAGGAGGGGTTTCAGTATATTTTCTATGACTTTGGAAATTATCTTGTAAACCACATTACATAGCGCTATAGGTTTGTACTGGTCAGGGGTTTTGGATTCATTTTCTTTGGGGATTAGTGTGATCATTGTAGCATTTAGTGCTTTAAGTATTGAGGCTAACCTTCTAGAGTCTTCTACCACCTTACAAACGTCATGTTTGATGATTTCCCAATAGGCTTTGAAGAATTCCACTGTGAAGCCATATGGACCTGGGGCTTTCCCATTAGGCATTTCCTAGAGCACCTGGTCAACTTCTTCCGTGGTAATATGTTTGTTTAGGAAGATTTTTTGTTCCTCTATGAACATACGTGGAATATGATGGGTTATCCTTTTAATGGCCTCCGTTCTATTTTCGTTGGGTTCTTGGGCTATCCCGTGGAAGTGTTTAACCAGAGCGGTTTTAATCTCCTGATGTGATTCGTGCTCGATTCCATCCTGGTCCTTGATATTTAGGATTTTTTTGTGGCCTCTTATGGCCATGTTTGTTCTATGTAAGAACTTAGTGTTCCATTCTCCTTCCTTTAGCCATCGGATACATGACTTTTGACGCCAGAGTGTTTCTTCCTACTGGCATCGCACCTCTCAATCTTGGGTCATATGGATATCTTCCTTTTCCAGGATGGAAGTTAACATTCATCCTTGATAGTACTTATGTGCAATGTTGTGATATTTATGATTTTCTAAGTAGAATTCATGCATCGCCCTAGAGATAAATTATGATGTTTTCTATTGAAGATATATATTTATAGTGTAGGTAAAGTAGGAACTATTAGGCATTGGGTAAAATAAGTGTTTGAAATACTTGAGGAAGAACAAAAAAAAATTGGATATTGTTGAAGACAAATATCATACAAAAAATATAGTTTATATACAACAATTCATAGAAAATTTATCTAGAAATTTTGAAGGAAGTAAAAAAGAATTATTTGCTATAGGAATATCGACAAATATTTTCACTCCTAGATAGATGAGAGTTTAGGAAGTTTTGAAGGTTTTATCTTGTGGAATTTTTTATGTATATCAATCATATGGTGGAGGAAGGAGAGGATCAACCAATTGTTTTTCAATTTCCTATCGAGAAAACTAAGGAAGAGACAAGGGTTAAAAGCACCAATCCCAGTATCCTTCCCCATTTACATGGACTTATAATTTACAGAAGACCATGATACATTCCATTTTGAATTTGAGTTTATTTGTAGCACATGATTAAAAACTAATGGTCAAAAGCTTAGGCTTTACCCTTCTACTTTAAAGGAAACAATGTTATGTTGGTTTATGAGACTTGATGGAAATATAATCAATGCTTGGGAGTAGATGGAATAATATTTTATAAATATATACAAAGACTATTTTAAAGCTTGGGACACTCAAGATGAGATATTCAGGATTCCTAGGGGTGTTATAGCATGATTTGGTCATCTTTTACGAAAAAAATCCTTATTAGCCATTCATTAATGCATATTTCATCATTCCCCCTCATCCTACATATATTTTTGAGTTTTTAAATGGGTGCACATGATTTTCCTTCAAGAACCTTGTGGGTTTCCTACATGTTTCCTTCATACAACATGTGGACATATTCAAAAGTGTCTAAAAATAGGTAATGTGCATTAAATGCATTCCCCCAAGTGAAAAACATGGGTTTTGTACACCTATATAGCTTGTATGTCCAAGTCTAGCTAACTTAATTACTTTCCCATGGTAGAAATAAGAGTTGTTCATTGGGATAAAGGGAAAGGGACCATTGAGAGAAAATATATGTTGGAATAATTCTTGGAGGATCGGGCCTAAATTTTTATTTTTTTCCCCACATTAGAACCCCTTGATTCTGATTTTATTTCTAGCTTTGAGTTGGGTCAAAACATATTTTAGTTTTTTCAACCATAGTAAAGTTGGACATAGTAGGTGGAGTAAAAATGGATGAGTAGTCCAGGAAAGAGGAACTTGAACTCAAGTGATGAAGGTGCCAACAACATCAATTATATATGTTTTTATTTGATGTTTACATTTAATTAATTTATGAAGATATCTCTCCTTCCCTACCAAAATCATTTTGGCTGAAGAAAGACATCAATTCCAGCAGCAATTAGTACATCTATAACATCAAAATCCATCAAAAAGGCACAAAACTATACACTTGGTTCAAAAATTAAAGTGCACAAATTCACCAAAGGAAGTGCGCGCACAGTGTGAAAAATGTGCAGGCTAACACAACCCTCAGCGTGCACTATGTGCAAGATGAGAGTCTGTCTACGATAAAATACTCACACTTCTCATGAACGATGAATTTATGAATCATGTTGGCCTCTCAACCACTTCTAGTCCGACCCGCAACATGATTTGACACTTAGATCTGAGGGAAATCTAGCTTGGAGGTTGGTCAAGGGATAGGAAGTGCCCTAAAAAGCCCCTTGTTCACAATATGAACCAATTGTATCTTTCCATGAATGGAAACTATAAATATGTGCCATGGGTGTGCTAGAAAAATAAGAACTTCAAGGTATTGTTATGCTGCAATAATTCTTCTTGGAGAATCCTCTTTTCTCTTGGAATCATTCAAGCACTATAGCAAGGGTCGTTCCACTCACCTCTTGAGAGGATTGACATTGTATTTATTCACCATTGTCACTTTCCATTGCATTAAGAGAAGATCTCTCTATTAGGGAACTTAATATCCCTCCCAAGGAGGAAGAGGGGATTCATAATTCCATGCCTTTCTCTACGGTGTTAGCCTATCAATATATTGATCCATTGGTAGCTATATGATGGTCATTTTTTTTCTTTTCATGGTTCTAGTTCTTGCAAGCTTCTATAACATTTATTTCTTTTTCTTTTTGCTTTTATTTCCTTATTTCATGTGTATTTGGTTATCTAATCAACTCACAAAACTCTGTTTTGTTTAACTGACTTAACTAAGTAGGTAAGTGTTGTGTTTTTTCTCACCCATGTGACAAAACTAACACAACATATTGGCGACCATACTAGGGATTTATCACATGAAAAACATCATATACACAACAACATATATTTTTCAAACATATATCAATAGACATCATACATCATAAAACACAAAACATAAAGACACACATGATCAATGTATCCATCATATATATCATCAAGGCCATAATTTGTTTTTACAAAAAAATAGATATACAATTGCCCATAGGCTCATAAGTCCCATCATCCCTATGAGTACAAAAATGGGTATCAACCACCCTCTACAAAATCGGGCTCCCAAACCCATACATACAAAACTCGGCACTCAAGGTGCCCCTAAAGCCCCCCCCCAAGTTCCTTTGTTAGTCAAAGGTGCCCCACTAGCTAGGGGGCCTCTAGCTCCAGGATGCAACCAACCATTCATCGCTTCCCTCGCCATTGCTTCTCTTCAAATCAACATTTGCCACTCTGTCGGTACCCCCACACACTGGTCCAAGAACTCCTCATCTTAGATGTGGGCCCATATGCCCTCAGGAACACGCTAAATTACCCACTCGAACCATTGTCACATATCCTCTATCATGGCCTCCATGTCTCCCCATGGCTCTCTGGTTGGTCCTACACCGATTTCATCTTGCCAACACCTGTACCCAACCCTCGACTCTATGGGCTCCTATTGGGTAGACTCCTAGATGACCTCTACCTCTCACCCCCGGGGTCCAACATGTGAAAACAAACACCGATATAATGTCAACATCCATATAAATGTATGATAAATGTTATCTACCAAAATCAACATAAAAAGATACAACACATACATCTCTGGTCCCATTACTCCCCAAGAGGTAGCACCATGTCTGGATCCTTCCTGTAGCCCATACCTGCATATGGATATCGCAGAATAACCTTTGGCATCTAATGCCACACTCGATCCACCATGGAGATGAAGTAGTGACCACCCTCCCATCCTCCATTATGGGCCAACACATGTGCCCATTGCATCAATTGCGGTCTCGTCGTGACGTTGTCTCTACTAGAATCCATAAGAGTAATAGAGGCACCCTATCCAAAAACCAGGCCACCAAAATGAACCTGAATGAAAATTCACTAGATTCGGCACGCTGACACCAATTTAGTTGGGACATCATCCTTGTACGCGTAAACACACCCCATGCAAAAAGGTCTTCGTCCAAGACCTCCTCCACCACCCTTAGCTGACCACCTATGATCCTCTAAGTGCCCAAGGATCCATAGATCCTCACCACCATGGTCGCGATGCACTCATTCAACAAATCATCGATGGAATCAATATGGATGAATGAACCCGACATAGGGTTTGACCCAGAACAATGCCTAGCCACTATGGTATCCACCCTATCCTCCCCTGGAAGATAGGGATCCATGGTCAACGCCCTGCCATAGAATGGGAGTCCTGTCAACAATTACATGTCCTTTGTCATAGAGAACGCCAACTACTCCCCCCTCACCACGAAGCACTATGGATCAATGCTCCACATTCTGATAAAAAACTGGAGTAGGAACTCTTGCGACTATATCAGGGGACAGTAAAAAAACTTGAGCAACCCAAAGGTTGTCAAGTGTCTGCGTACACCAAGTTTCTCCCTCGCAGCCTCTCGCAATTGGTCCTAGTACCACTCTCTCTAGTGGATCAACATCGTACTCAAATCTGTTGATCACCTACATTCACCCAAGAACACCTGATGAGCCACATCATCCATCCAAAATCATAACTATCAAAAATTCACCCACCCTTGAGCCTGCACACAGTGCGCAGATCCCCCCCCATACAGTATTTCACCTATGCGCACTTGTTCTTCATACAAATGTGCACTAATGCACAACTATATCACCCATAGTCGCACATGGGTGCACACCTACCACTCGTACAAGCGTGCATTCTATGCGCGCCTGTCTGTCCTTCTCACGCGCCCACATGCACAACTGTCTCAAGCATAACCACACATTATGCACACGTTTCTTCAACACATCCACACAATCCTTAGTGCACAACTATTAGGAAACAAACCACACATAATGTGTGGGAAAATAAGGTTTACCCGCGTGCACATGCAAATGTATTCTCTATTTTCCCGTGCACTTATGGGACCGTATCCTTAAACATCCCTATACGACCCTCCGTACAACCCCTACCTACAATCTATCAAATTCACAAAATACAGGATGATAGGGCCACTAACTTGTCTCTCGCCACTCCCAAATCGGTAACCTAATGCTACCGTAATATCTAAATCTCCTCACAACTCTCTTGTCATATCAACAATAATGTTGGGTACAAATGAGGTGGCATTGTAGGTGCACCATCCATATATAGGCCCTTTTTCCCAACTTTCACCTTCTTTTACAGGAGCCCAAAACCTCCATTTTTTGGTTCGTTCTCAACCACGAGATCCTGATCCATCCATCTACACATTCACATTCCTTGGGTTATCATCCGCACTTTTCATCGGAGGAGCATTTTTCTCACACGAAGTTTAGGTACACCTGCTCACTTTCAGTTTTATCAAATAGTTGTTATATGTTCCTTATCATCAAATATTGTTCACGTCGGGTATTTGTTTTTTATGTGTGCAAGTACTTGTTCAACAAGCTTACAACCACTTCATGTATATGTATGACACTGGCATGTAGTTACTCCCTCTATTAATAATTTCATATTCCTGTAACACCCTCTGAATTTTACCTTTAGGGTACTACATTCATATATGTAGTATCTTTACCTCTGCCATATTTTGGTACTGTCATCCAATAACACTCTCCCCCACATGAGTTGTCCCATTCATAGTTCCCCTTGGCAACTTGAAACTCATGCCGATTTCACCCCCTAGGGTTGGGAGTCTCGATAATATCTTGCACTTCTGAGAATGAACCCCATACTTCTTCTCATCATATTGCTAACCTTCCCAACTAACTCCTAGTTCATATCAAATTACACTTGGTTCCATTGAATGCACTCCCACAGTTTCATTTTCCTTCCATATCATCCACCATCAGTTTTCCCATATGTATATTTTCCTCCATCCACTTACCTAATACACAAACCCACCCATGGCCCCCCCACCCTCCACCAGTTCTCTTTCGCAAACTTGTGCTCTACACAGACCAAGCCATCTTTCACTGGGGAAACCATTTCTGTATCTGTATACTCAACCCAAATTATTCTTGATTTCTTTGGTAATTGAATAAATCCTTTGTTTCCAGCATATACATAACTTTTTAGTCGTCATCCTTGATGGCCTTCTTTTTACCTGGAAAAACAACCCATGTCGCCCTTGGTTGGGGCATCCACCCTTTTTTCATATCAACATCATTCACAAATGTCGAGTATCCCACATCCATGTACCCAGGATCTCTAAGTTTTCCCACTTTTTTAGCCTTCGACATAGTTTAACCTCGTATCTAGTTGTCCCCCTGACACTAGATCCAGTTTTACGGTTGCTTCCAATCATTCCTCAACACCCCAACCAAGGGAAGTATTGAATCCCACAACATATTGACTTGATTCATGTTACTCATTAGTACCTAATATCATCTATTACTTAATGGATTTCAATAATCCCTTAGCATTGCATCTCCCTTCCCGTTGACATCAACACAGTTTCCAGAAGGGTGACATTATCTTGACTCTCATTACCTTTTCAATGAGGATTCTTGGACGGAACCGAGAGAGTCATCATTTGTTTCTGATTCCATTGACCCCCATTACATTCGAATTCAACAAACTCTCATGTTACAGTGGGCCTTACTATGTGACCTTTGCAACTTTCCATACCATTCAAAGACCTCTGACTTTGTTAAGTCATCAATGCCTACAAGTCATCGACATGTCTTATTGTCATCCTTGACTCACTTCAGAGCCCGTTCACCATTCAGAACTGTCATCTACCGTTATCAACCACACCCAAGGGTGCTGCAGTTATCTACATCAACATCCATCATTAGTTACAGTCCAACATTTTGATTTCATGACATGAGCATGGGGCATGCCCGCCTCATTTGTATACAGATTTTATTTTTGTTTCTTCCTATAGAAATGTTTGGTTCCCACCATTTTCCCTCTCCCTCCGGTGGATCACTCTTGCAGTTCCTCTCTTCACTCTTCCTTACAATGGTATTCTCAGCAAAATAAACATTGATGTATTTTGGATATACGTATGCTCCTAACCTCACACATCAGGGGGTATCTGTTATCACTGAAAAATCGTCTGCAACATTGCACACAATGGTTAAAGAAAGACATCAATTCCAACTTCAATTAGTACATCTACATCATCAATATCCATCAAAAAGGCATAAAACTATACACTTGGTTCAAAAATTAAAGTGCGCAAATTCACTAAAGGAAGCGCATGCATAGTGCGCAAAATGCGCAGGATAACACAACCCTCAGCGTGCACTATGCGCAATATGTGTGACTGTCTACAATAAAATCCGCGCAATTCTCATGAACGATGTATTTATGAATCTTGTCGACCTCTCAACCACTTCTATTTCGACCCCCAACACGATTTGACACTCAGATTTTGAGCGAAATCTAGCTTGGAGGATGGTCAAGAGATAGGAAGTGCCCTAAAAGTCCCCTTGTTCACACTATGAATCAGTTGTATATTTCCATGAATGGACACTATAAATATGTGCTATGGGTGTGCTATAAAAATAAGAAATTCAAGGTATTATTATGATGCAATAATTCTTCTTGGAGAATCCTCTTTTCTCTTGGAATCATTCAAGAACTATAGCAAGGGATATTCCACTCACCTCTTGAGAGGATTGGCATTGTATTTCTTCACCATTGTTTCTTTCCATTACATGAAGAGAATAACTCTCTATTAGGGAAACCAAGAGCCATCCCAAGGAGGAAGAGGGGATTCATAAGTCCCTTCCTTTCTCTATGGTGTTATCCTATCAATATATTGATCCATTGGTAACTATATGATGGTCATTTTTTGCTTTTCATGGTTCTAGTTCTTGCAAGCTTCTATAACATTTATTTCTTTTTGTTTTTGTTTTTATTTCCTTGTTTCATGTGTATTTGGTTATACAATCAACTCAAAATCCTCTGTCTTGTTTAGCTGACTTAACTAAGTAGGGAAGTGTTGTGTTTTTTCTCACCCAGGTGACAAAACCAACACAACAATTGGATTTGAGGAAGGTTTGTTCTTTGATTTGTGTGCAAGTTTGAAGAAAGATTAAAACTATGAGAAAGTATTTGGGTTGCACACATAAGACATAAAGGGATCAACCATCTGATCACAAGTATTTTTAAATCCTCTCATTTTAGGTAGTTACATATTGCAACTGACAGATTTTGGAAAGTAGTCAGTGTTCTTTAATTCATTTTTCTAGTAATTCAACCCTAGTCATTGGGGAATTTTCCCTAAAATAGAAATGGAAACTCCAGTGAGGAGAACTCTATGAGTTCTTATATTTGGGTTTCATTCCTCTATTTTTATAGCTTGCTAAGTTTGATATGAATTTTATTTCTATCATATTTCCCTCTTCTTGTTGTAGAACTAAAAGATTGTGTTTCATGGCTTATTTCTTGAATTTGTTTTATTCTTGTGGGTCTATGCATACGCCTATTTTTAGTTAAAATCATGGGTGCATGCGACTTTCCTTTAGAGAACCCGTGGGTACATGTAGGTTTCTTTAAAATAACTTACGAGAAACATGCACTTTCATTTTCAAAAACTTGTGAGCATTTCCTATAGGTTAAAAATGGTTGCAAGCTTAAGAATTTCTTCTCTATTTTTTTTTTTGCAAAATTGGAAGTCTTCAAGTCTTAGTTTCATGGATTTGACATTGTTCACTTGCTTGTAATTTCATTTGTTTGAAAATATATTTTTTTCTCCATTTTCTTTTCGTAGTGTTTTTGAAAAGTTACATTTTCAAATTGTTTTGGTTTATAGGATCCATTGAGTAATAAAAAGAAAGTTGCATGGCATGGAAATTTCACGTTGATCTCTTTTTTTAATTGCACCTCAAAGAATTTCAAATATTATGTAGTTTTAGTGAAAGAAAAATATAAATAATCTTGAGCATTTTTTAATTTTTTATACTTCAACATTCTTGATTTTTGAAAACGTCATGCATGCTTCATTCCATCCCTTTGAGTAAACAATATCCCACTAAAATCAATGGTCATAATTAAAATAAATCATAGTTGTTTTTTTTTATATCAAACATGCAATAGTCTAAGTTTAAGGCCTTGTTGTAGGTTTGGAGAGTAAATTCTCCAAGGCCATGAAAACCAAAATGAAGATTGCTAAAGAGTGTAAAATTCAATAGTAGCAAAATACATTTGATTGGAAAGTGCAGCTCATACACATGTCAAGCGTGGGGTCAATCTAAGAAAGTGTAGAGATTATCCCCTCTTTCTTGTTAAGTGGGATATATATGTAAGGGAACCTTGGAAGATTTGAAAAGTCCTCAGGGTGACACCTATTCTCTAGAGTCTTGAGTGTAGGATGAAATATTGTATTTCCTAACCATACACAAACACATGACCTATGGTTGTAATACCTATATATTGATTATAAATTGGTAACCATAGTTGCTTTTCCTAAAAATTTCCCTTGGTGACTATTGGGCTCATACTTTCTCACAAAAATCCACCAAACACACTTCCTTTTTAACTCATTTTCCTCCATTTCGATTAAATAAAATATCAATAAAGGATTATAAGGTAATCTATAGTTTATTTCTGATTTTCATTTAACAAGTCAAAATATTAAATTTTTGAGTACCAGTCTTTAGCAGGAAAATTAAGTTCTTGTAATCGCTCCATGGTTAGCATGTTTGCAGGCTAGCTGGACGAAATCGGGGACAAGGGTTTTGTTCCTCATGTTCATAGTATGGTTTTTTCCTATTGGTTTGACGAAAAATACCTTTCATAGGCTTGATAAACACATGGTCAACTTAGCCACTCTACAACAATTTTTATAGCAGAAAAATAAGGCAGCGAACGCCAAACAATATTTCTGGATTGATGAAGACAAATTTGAAAATTCTCAGACATGGGTTTTGTGCAGAACATGCCCAATTAGGTGACACTCAAGCAATGTTTCCAGAAAAGGTGTGATTTGGGAGATTTGGAGGTTTTTCTAAAAATGTAAAGCCCAAATTTGTGTACTTGAGATGTTTTCCATGATTTTGGCCACTGTGGAGGTCAAATATCATCTAGATGAATGATTGAAATGATAATTAGTTGGATGAGATGAGTGTTATCAACAAAATTGTTTCTTTTTGTGATGTACACATATGAAATTGAGTGAAGTTTAAGGGGGGATTCATATTTTGAATAAAAATTCTGAACTTGGGATTGTAAGCAAGCTTTTGAGCAATTTGAAGATCTGATTTTGTCCTTTTCTTCATCTCTTTGTGAAGGTGCCATATTGGAGGGCCCCCATGTTTGGTTAATGTTGTATCATTTTTTTAAATTAGTGTGTGAGTTTTCACTTCTTTGCAACTTCTTCATTTTGTAGAATTTCCTTTCATTCTAGTTGTTATTCTATTTAAAAGTCTAGATCAGATTTATATCAGTTTGGTTTTGGTTAGATTTCACTTGAAGATTTATTTTGCTGATAAAAAGTTAAAACTCAATGTTATCTACCATTGATGACTTGAATTTTTTTTTTTAGAGTATTGCTACAAGTTTCCTCTAACCATAATATCTTGTGGAAACACTATAGCCCACTTTTAACCAGTAGGAAATCCCAAGTATTCATTTGATTGATTAAGATTGAAATCCGAACTAAGATTTTATCATATGCGTGTTTAAAATATTCCTTGTAATATTCTTTCACAGTTCAAAAAAGTATTGTTGTAGGAATCCTCCTCTTGCTGAGTTATTTAAACTTCACAATCATCAGAGTATCATTGTAAAGAACTTTACACTTTACAATCAACACTTTTACAATTGAAATTGTGACAACTACATCTCATCTCTGGTGGAAGCAAACTTCATTCCACAATTCTATTTTTGACCAAAGAAACTATGGATATTAACTTGAAAGAATTTAGCATTCTTTGAGAGTTTTAATTTTCTTTTTTAGACACATAAATATTCTTTCAAGTTCATAAGTCAAAATTGAGTTATGTTACAAATATGTTTTCATTATTTTGAAACAAATTCCCTTTGTGACTAGAGTATCCACCATTGAAGATGTGAACCTTAGATTGAAAGAATTTAGCTTAGAATATTTAATTTATTTAATTTATTAAATGTGTGATGAATATTCTTTTTGAATCATCGATCTCAACAAGTGAAAATAGTATCATTGTGTGAGCCATTTGAGGCATGATATATCACAACCAAAGTTTATACCTTTGTAAGCTATGGTAGCCTATATTGGATAAGAATAGTCCCATTCTATTATTTTTCTAATTTAGAATTTTATTTCACTTTGTAATGGTTCAAGTAAATTTTATTCTTAGTTTTTTGGAATAATCTTTGATCTTGCATTTCCTATGCTTGCACCTCGAAGTTTATGGACTT
>ML794707.1:526954-549486 GCA_009831015.1 Picea engelmannii
TCGACAATACTGGGAAGACTGCAGCCTTATTCCTTTTCAACCATGTCATCACTCGTTTTGGTGTTCCTCAGGCTATCGTTACCGATCACGGTAGTCATTTTAGAAATAATATGATGTCTGAACTTACAGAGAAGTTGGGCCTTTGCCATGATAGCTCAACACCCTATTATCCACAAGCCAATGGCCAGGTCGAAGCCATCAATAAGGTTCTTATAACTATGATTCGACGGATGATAGGAATCCATAAAACCAGCTGGCACACAATGTTATTTTCGGCATTGTGGGCATATCGGACATCTGTTAAGTCTGCCACAGGATTCACACCTTTTCGATTAGTTTATGGCATGGAAGCCATTCTGCCAATAGAATGTGAGATACCGTCTTTGAAGCTAGCTGTAGAGCTCTTACCTAATACTTCTGCCGAAGAGGAACGTCTATTGTATTTGATGCGATTAGACGAGACTCGTCGTGATGCTACTCTTATAATAGAAGCCTAGAAGAAACGTTTTAAGGCATAGTATGACAAGCATGTCAAACCTCGTGTCTTCTCTGAAGGAGATCTTGTTCTTCTTTATGAACAAGATAAAGATGTCCTAGGAGTTGGGAAATTTGAACCAATGTGGCATGGGCCCTACATTTTTAGTAGAGTATTGGAAAAAGGAGCGTATGAGTTAGTGGATTATGATGGTGTGCCTTTGAGTGAACCCATGAATGGGTTGTACTTAAAGAAGTACTACGCATAAGTCATTTGTGCATGAGTACTTGTATTTTATGTATCATACTGCGTGAGTGTGTTACTTTAGTTTTGTTTTGACGTTATCTGGTCTCTGCCTTACGTGACGTTGTGTTTGATTGCCAGATGTCGGAGTATTCGCTACCTTATATTGGCTTCGCCGATGGTGCTAGTCGTAGTACTCGGAACCTAGCTTCCACTGCTTGGGCAATCTATGCCCCAACAAACGAACTCATATCTCTACGAGGCATATGTCTTGGCCGAGCGACCAACAACATTGCAGAGTACAATGCCATGGTTGAATTATTGGTTGATGCTATCTCTCTCGGAATTCGTTATTTGGTTGTTCGACTTGACTCACAGTTGGTAGTACTACAACTCAGTAATGTATATTCTATTCGAAGTCCTATGTTATTAAGGATATATTTGCGGATTCGCCTCTTGGAAAGACATTTTGATTACATAGAATATCAACACATTCCGAGAAGTCTTAATACATTAACAGACACTTTAGCTAATTATGTATTGGACAGGCATTTAAATTACTTATAAAATCAAACACATTAAATTGTACACAATTGTAAAGTAAGACGGTAGAACCCATGTATATATAACGATCAAAGTTTGTTTTTACAAAATGTGTCCGAAGACCAAAATATCAAAAAATGAAGCTCCTGGCTTCTACAAAAGTGACATCACTAATGATGTTCACGATAGCACGCTAAGGTCCTGGCTACTCTACGGAGCAAACGACCCATAGAGGCAGAGACTCCCACGGTGTGACGTTGATCGCGTCATGGGATCTCCTCCAGAGGCATCTCTGGAACATCGGACATCAGACCCTCCAAGTTCTGCTCCACTGTAAGATAATCCTCGGCATACTGGGGGACTGGAATTTCTACCTCTCCTCGACGCTGAACAAGAGAACTACCAGCTGGTCTATATGCCCCAACATCTGTGTTATCAATAAAATTATTGATGTTAGTCTTTGGATGATTCTATAAAAACCAAAAACATTTAATATGATGAAAATACAAAAACATCTAAAAAGTTAAAAAGTTGGTGTACTTCTTACCAATATTTCCCCACTGCGCGTCTTCAGGAAGGACAAGGTCAGGATCACCACGAAAGTCCAATCCAGCATACGCATAATCCTCTATCATCAAAACCTGGCCTTGGAGACAGTCGAAAAAGCGATCGTCATATCTGACAATCGGTCCTGTCACATGTCTAGCCATGAGTTGGCACCATCGTAGCATCCGTGGATCCCTGGGACCCAGAAAGAGCCAATCAGCCTGAATCCTATACACTGGAACCCTCTCGCAGAAGAAGGACACTAGCAGCGATCCATAACCAAACTGCTTTAGATTTCCACGCCTGCATTTGGTCAGTTGTTTCTTGAGGTTGCGTAACACTGCGTCAGCCCAGTTGAAGACCCGGGGCTCGACACACTTGAGGGCATACTAAAAGTAGCTCTGTAGAGCCATATGTGGGGCATCACTTCCTACCATCCGAGCTATGGTGAAGAGAATGGTACGGAGAGTTATATCAGTAACTCCCCAAATGGCCACTTTTCCCTTTTGCCGTTCAGCCTCTAGCACACAATACTCTCGACAGTACTCACTCATTTTCATACCACCTCTGCGGTTACCAGTCAAACTAGCATAAGAACCCCATCTTGACAACCCAGTCAAGAAATAGATATCCTCAATATCAATCGTCAATGTATGAATACCAACATTGAAACCCTGTTGATCTAGATCCCACATCTGGACTAAATGTTCCAACAACCGAACTTGGGCTCTCATGCCCGGTATGCGGAAATACTTTAGGAGACCGCAATCTCTTAAAGAGGAAATGGTTTGAGGGTGATTTTTGGCATTGGTATTTTCTTCCTCATGTTCCCTTTCTCTCCATTCGAGCACCATTGTGATAGTTATTAACCTACATGGCAACCATGGGAAGATAGTTAATGATTTGAAACATGAGAAAAATTGGTTTAAATGGCTAAATATTATACAATTTTTTGGGATCTACGCTGTTCGCAGGTGGCTTATAATGCACAATGAAAACTTCTCACACTGTAGCTTAATCCCACCTACGAGAATGAGAACTTCTCGCAGGCCCTGTATGGGCAGCCTGCGAGAATCCTCATTCACGCATAGGGTTTCAAAAACTCACTTAAAAATTGAAATTTAGCCACTAAAATCAGGAAATTAAACCATGAAAAGCTAAGGAATTGAGGACTTACCAATCTGATCCAAACGGTTCGTGAAATGATGCCCCAAAGCTCCTGAAAATCAACGATGAAGATTGGAGGTAAAATGGAGGTTTTTTGCACTAAAATGGTAAATGGGTAAAACAATATGGTAAAAATGAATGGTAAATTTGTTTTATTTACTTTTTACCATAATTAAAGTGTTTTTTTATATTTATTCACTATTTTACCCTAATTTATAATACGAAAGTGAGTAAAATGACTTGCAGGTACCCAATGCAGATGATTATGGGAGAAAAACTTTTGCAATATGATGTGTTTCCTATGGTTTTGATCTGAAACCTCAAGTGCCTTTTATCCGTTCTTGCACTTGCGAAAAACCTAGAACGTGATTGAGCGTTGTTTTATCTCTTTTCCGGGCTCGATGTGGTTACATGAAAAAGGAACCCCCCTGGAGTTAACTTTAAGCTCTTTTCACGACTCCCTAAATATGAAAAGATTGCCGAGTGATCTTGCTCTTTTCACACTTGTTAAAGTATTTGAAGTTACGCGTTCTTCGAGCAATAATTTAACCCTTTTTCGGTCTCGTTGGACTATGGTACGAAAAAGGAACTGAGAGAGTTCTCTTTTGAGTGTTTTTCCAAACTCTATAATCCTGAAAAACCTTCGAGTTTTCTATCTCTGGACTCGTTAAACAAACATTGACTGACCCGTGATGGGACCGATCCACTCCTTCTTAGGGTTCGTTAAAAATACTCCGAGGGACTCGTCCGAAGGATGAGCTTATATCAACAAGCATATGTGATCCTCTTCAAGCTTGCTTAAAAATAAAGAGGTACTTACCAGAAATGGTGGGGGAAAATTTGGGAAAGGGATATGTTTCATATTTGTGTTAATTGGCAGTAAGTGTCGCTCTTGAACATGACACCCCCTATTCATCGTTTGAAGCCGGTTTGGGAAATCCATTTGTCTCTCATTCGATTTGATAACAAGGTATTTCCATGTGTCGTCTTTGAGTCACTGCTGCCAAATCATTGGTCATGTCATTCATATGTTCAAGAGCAGTCAGTCCAAACCTCTTTTGAGTCGGCCATCTGCAATTATACTTTCATTCTGTATCGGCCTTCCCTGTGTCCAAAGTCCAATTGTCACATGCTCTGTTTCACTTTCAAACTCTGTTACTCATTTCGTGTCACTGATGTGGGATACATCAAGGCCCTCCTGTGACGAGTCTTGTTCTGTCGACTTCAGCACATTATCCGGAATCAAGACTTAGAAATTATTTAGTACCTTGAAGCTTGCATGCCTCAATGGAAAGTTTCTCTCTTTCGACAGTGGGTTTACATCATCGATCCCTGATCGAGGGATTCCATTGAGTGTTCGACATCAACTCATTTATTCACAGTCGATGGATTGTACTATAGTACCTTGGGAGTCATTGGCATTAATGGTGATTTCCCTCGCACTTGTTAACGGTATACATCAATGACCGGTAATCAAGTGGTTTCTACCATGTTCGACTTCGACACATGTAATCACATGATTAGATTCATACTTTGGGTGACGAGATTGAAGACCCTGGGTATTATATTTATGATCTAGGTTGCGATGGAGTATGTATATTTTGTGACACATAGATCCACTGTGTATGTTTCGTGGCTATTTCGTCTTGACTGAAAATTTGTCGCACAGATCCACAGTGTAGTCAGGTGGCTATGCTATATTATGATGGCATGGATCCACAGTGTATGATTGGTGGCCATGGCCTTGGTTTATGATGTCATCAGTCGATGATCTGAGTATGGGAATGCCTACCTTGGAATTGATATATATGGTATTCTGCTAATGCTTGGATGTTTGCAGGTCTCTGATTAGATGTGCTTTTTGGTTCTTGACACACACATGCAGCTTACAAAGTCTATCAACCGTCGCTGGTTCCGCTCTCAGAATTTGGGGAGGAATTCTGTTATCCACAAATTTGGTCATTGTGATGATGTCATGATGATATCATGATGATGGAAAATCAATCTCTTTACCAAGAACACTTTCCTGAGAAAAGTTACAGTTGTCTTCTTCCAGAACTCATACTTTGAAACATGTTCGTAGGCTACTTACATATTCTCCTGCGAGAATGCTTGATTCCCACAAGCTACCTTAAGCTGGGGTGCGAACTTCTCGCACTGTACTCATGGTTAGGGTGTGAACATGCTCTTAAAGAGGAAAAATATAAAGATCTCGAACCTTCTAGAAGGGAATCTTCTAGAAGGGTGAGTTGGATTTCGAGTGGTTATTCAATTACTGGAATTCCAGATATATTGGGATCATTCCCTATCCAAGTAACTAATATATCTCTTCCTATATATTGAGGAGATTTCTCATGAAAAGGGTTAAGAAGTGAATTCCAACAAGTTAGCAAGAGATTGATTAGAGAATTAGTGCAAGACATGTATGGAGAACTGATGCTACAACAGCAAGGCCATCACATGTAGTTGATTTTATTCATGCATGAGAAAGTGTGTGTCAGAACTAAAATCCATCGAAAGGAGACCTACGACATCAAGGCTCAGGTTGTAAGTTTCTCTTTCAATTAATATGATACAGTGATATATTTATTTCCCATAAAGTGAGATCTACTTTATTACATAATTCCTTGATCATATGTATAGTTTAGCTATTGGACATATTACGTGCTTTCACTTTGGTTGGTTTGTGCTATTTTGATCTTGACCACGCAAGAGCACTGGAGTGAAGCAAGGAACAACATAGACCAAGGAAGCGATTACAAGGTACTTATCCTCTTCTCACTTCCAATTTAATTCAATAGTTAGATCTAGGGAAAGCGGTATATTCTATCCTGTTTTGTTCTAGATCCAGGTGGATCTAGGGAGATCGGTTAGTGTCCGCACCTACGGATTTATCCTATAACAACAAAAAGTGGGAAGTTATTGTAGTAACTGAAACATATGCATAACATCCACTTCATCTCCCCTAGAGGGCGCCTATCTTCATGAGGGTAATTTCACCTTGGGTGATTGTTTCATAAGAGTTATTGTAACTATCTCTCACACCTCCATTCGCTGGAATTAGGCCCTCATCATCCCATGATAAATTTCAAGAGGCCCATTTCACATCTCTTCACTAATTAGGCACATGACATAACCACCCTAGAGTAATATTTTGAAGAGTGGCTTACTTGTTGGATACTTTTAGGTATTTTTAAGTAGACAACCTAAGTGTTAAGTGTTAATTGGATGTTTGATGGTGAAAAGTGTAGATAGACTAAGTGTTAAGTGTTCTCTTATTTTATTAATTTTTTGAGTTGAAGGTGGCTGAGAAAAGACCATGTTAGTCTCGTAGGATTAGAGGTATCCCTCCTAAAAGTATGGAGAAAGACAAAGAAACTCTTATAGCCTTGAATTGTCATGTAAGGGAATAAACTTTGGAAAATGAATGTAAGTATGATGAATAATTAGTAGAAGGTTTTTTGGGAGGTATGTAACACACCCAACCCCCTAAGTAACCTTTTAAGGGATGGGGTATCGAAATTTCACTTGTTCCTCCATCATCTTGAAACCTTTTATTGAGGACACCATCCTTATTTTCTCACCGAGAGATTTCCAATGACTATTTTCATGCTCCAAACCGAGATATGGATCAAAATTTATGACCCCTTAAATTTTTGGGGTCCTTACCATATCTGCCTCAAGTCACTTCATTTCCACGTGTCTCCTTCCACTTGTCTTCCGATGTGACGTAGACGTGGAATCCACCACCCAACCCTTCTGTCCTCACCCTATTGAACCCTCGGTCCATTCTCTGAATCAACGACTCTGATTCTTTCATTCCCTCTCATCGGAGTGCCCTTTCCCTGGAAATTTACCCCACTTCGAATGTATACTCTGGCCATACGTGCCCCAACAGATCTGACAACTCTTGGGGTTAGTTAATAAACAACTATGGATGCATCAAGGTATCTGTATGCATGATGGTTAACACCTAAATATTTTAACCCATTTTCTCCTCGACCAAGTGGGGACCCACAAAGATCAATGGTTGATATCATATCTCTGCCTATTTTTCGATCTAATACTATGATCACCTCTCAAAGTATCTCCTATCAGAGTTCCTTGTAGATCCTATGAATGATCAATGATTTTCGTTTCACCACAACCCTCTTCGATCAGTGGCTCGGATATTCCATCGGATTTGTCACCTACATGTGCCCAAATAATCTTGGCACATGACACCATCTCTGCATGATGTGTGGAACCATAGCCACATGACACATGGCACTCATATTTCTCATAGACATCCACCTGCAGGTGCCAAATCACTATGTCACGTGGTGCATTCTATGCTCGACACGTGGCACCATCCATGTCATCCTATTGAGATCTTAGAAAAACATCAATGATCAAGATAATCCACTATATCCCACTGATATTAGCAGATCAATGATCCAGATTGCATCCTGGGGTTCCTTCGTTGGAGTATCTTCTTGCAACCTACTTCGAAGAGAAACTTGTGACGAATGATCCTTATCTCTTCACCTGAGATCTAATGGTAAGGGTTAAGACACATGTCCATCAGTACTAAACTGACATGGCTCGTATTAGGCCTATCCCGAGAATTGAAAAAATGACACATGTCCACCTCTATACATTCTAATTTCCACCTATCTAGAAACATGACACTCAAAATCCATTACAATATCATGCCGAATAAATCAATTCTACTTGACATGTGGCATAATGCCCACAGGACATGTGGACCAATCCCCATAAGCCACATGGGCCAATTTCAATTTGACACGTCACTGTCAGACGTATGAACTTCCTCAGTTCACAAGATTATAGTTCAAAACCAATGGCTAGGCTCTGATATTCCTTTAACTGATCTATAGTCCTGGTCATCCCATAGAGTAATCCCATAGGAGTTCCTTCCCCAACTGGACCACCACTCATTCTGACCAGCCCTCTCTGATGAACGATCGAGATATTTTGATGCTTAGATCTAAGAACTAAGGTTCAAGTGGAGTTTTTAAGGCCCTTCTCTCCCAACAAGGCCACGCTTAGCCCATCATCCAATCGAATGTCACCCGCATCATCATAAGGGATAGATAATATACCACATTGGTATACACATCATTATGGCATCATTGTACTCTTTCATTCCACCCTTAGGATGGATTGTAGATTGAACGAATGAGGTCTAACCTCAAACTCTACCTATTCTATGGTTGATATTAGCTATCAAAGTCTTACCATCAGAGTCCCTCATCAACCTCATGCACAAGTATTATGATAGAACAACCTCCATTCAATGGTGGATATCTCTCCATGCATAGATCCTATGCTCGAAAACTAAGGAACCCATTCAAAATCATGAGCTCGACAGGGACCCATTCTTGATTCCATTGACCACATACAGGATGCCACATATGATCCTTGGGTATGTAGGCTCTCCCCGTCAAAAATACGTCACATTCCCTCTTAACCTAGCGTATACTAGACCCCACAAAGATCTATAGCTAAGAAATAATCTCATCGCTACTCTGATTAATGGTCCATATTGTCCCTCTCACCTCCCTCATCAGAGTTTCTTCACTCTAGGCCTTCAAGGTTACTCCGACAATCATCCTTCAACCAACAGTTCAGATATTCTAACCCGCAATCCTCCAAAAAATCGATGGTCCTGGGTACGTCTCCCACAGGCCTCATGTCTTACTCTGATGAAGGGTCATGAACTATTCTCTACATCGATCCAATGGTTTCGATTCTTGTAGGCTCAAAACCTAAATTCTTCATCAGGGAGGCATTATGTTTAATGGTCGAGATCATTTCGCCACTTCAAATCAATGACTATGATTCGAGCTACTCAGGATATGGGATTTTTGAATGATAACAACCCAAAATTGGACTTAGCCAATTCGGGGATCTCTTCAGGCTTATCACAGGGTTCTACCAGGCCTGTTTGACTCTAGATCTTACTCCCAAACTAACTAAGGCATCCATCTCTCAAATCTGAATTAAGGAACTTACCTCCTACAAGCCATCCATCTCAATGGTTAAGGGAAACACAAGCATTTCAATGGTTAAATTTCATTGTTGGAATTAACAGTCCGATGACCTTTCATAGACAACTCATTACCATCATCCTCCTACTACGAGTCTAGCAATAATGCATACCCACTTTTCCTAATTATAGAATCTGGTTTAATTATCACAAAATTTCATTCATCAACCAATAAGGGTTATTTCACTCCCCATAACATATCAAGGTGATTATATGTTTCAATGTACAAGTCCTGTAAAATTTGCGTAATCCCCTCATTCCAACAAGTGCATGGGTGTGCATATGAAACGAGCATTCAATCTAGTAACATGCATGCAAACTCAGGGATTCACTACGAGAATTTAGTCAACTATGCACATTCAAATATGAACAATAAGAAACTTATCCTTACTATTGGTAAGAAATTAACACAACCACAATGATACTTATATGTTCAATGAAAGGATTTATCATCCAACTGAATATGGGTATTTTCCTTTCCACCCAACCATCGACTTTGTGTGCTCAATCACATCAGTAACAGGCCACCCTGTGCCAAGCCATGATACCAATAGGGAACCTATCTCTCTAGTTCTTAGAAATTTGTTAAGAGAAATCTCTTTCACACTACTCTTGGTAGAGATTCCCCACACCCACATAGATCAGGACTCAAAAAGGTTTTTCAGATACTTTCTCAGTATCAAACTTGCATCCTTCTCCACTCAGGATGGGTCTGGAATCTCATACCAGTCCTATGACTAGTTTCTTGCTCTGAGTCTCCTCGAAATCTCCTCAATTTCTCTGTGCTTCTCCCAAATTAACACACTTTTATCTATCCTCTAAGGCCATCCTTCTCAGAATTCTCCCTCTACACGCCATCTCCCCAGTTCTCAATTTGTCCCCTTCCTTCTATCACAAGGAAACTCTTTTCAACCTTGGGGGTTGTGGAATGGTATGTTAGGTACATTTTTCTGACATCTCCCCATTGCCTTAGCGAGACCCTCCATGCTTCCATTCATTGGGGTGGTTGGTTTCTCAACCACCAAGCCTTTTCTCATTAATTGATTTTCCTTGGGACTAGGTTAAGGCTTATTATTCCAAATCAAATATTTCAACAAGGAGGATTGGGTCATCATAGCATGATGAACCCCTCTCTATGTTCCCTCACTCTTTCCTTTAGTGGTATCATGGGTCAAGGATTCACCCCCAGAGTCAATCGCTGGTATTTTTCCAATAAATATAATTACAAAGCTTCTAGACCATGGACTGACACTCATTAATATGATTAATCATATATATAATCAAGGTTTATAAAATGGGTGTTACAATCCCCTCCCCATTCAAAGGAGCACCATCATCATTGTTCTTCTCGGAAATACCTGCCAGGAAATTACCCTTCAGATACTTCAACATCATCTTCTCCTTTTTTTTTCATAGTCTGGTCCTTTCCCAAACTCTTGGTATTAACACATGCCTACAACAATTTCAACAATAAATATATTATTAACAATTTCATGTATAAAAATTTCATTTATGTTCAAAATTCAATAGGAATTTTACATATCAACGCAATACTTATCTATGAAATTCATGGATCTGCATCCATATGGATATCTTCATTAACTTGACTCACTATTTCCTTGACATACCCATTGTGTGCATGATCCCAATACAACAAATTTCAAGAATAATTTAAGTCTCCTCTTCTTTGCGGTCACTCACCCTCTAGGATCAGGCTCACCCTCATGCATCCCCTTCTCTTCTATGCAGTCCCTTAGGTGATCCATCTTTCCTTCCAAGTAATTCTTGCACAAAAGGAGTTTTAAAGACTTCATTGAGTCTCACAGTCGAGGTGTCCCTATTACTTTCTCTTTCCGAAAGCATCCCTTCGGCCTGTGTCACCATGACACATCATTCTATGGGGATCATGGCTCATCAAAATTTTCTCATGTCACTACAATAGACATTTTCCATATATTCCATGTTTTAAAACCATCATCCATCCTCCCCAGTTAGATCTTTCATCTCACATGTATTACATGCAAACAAGAATCGTGAGATACTATTAATTTCAAGTAAGATTTTTTAAATCTGTTACCCACAAATTTTCCAATTTCACATTTTCATTTTCCATATCTATTCCACACAAGAACCAAATTCCACTTGTATGAGACTACATTCTCATAAAAGTTTGGCTCTTTCATAACCAATAGGAAGTGGTCCCCGATATGGGCTTATTTTGTTTCCATATCTAAGACCTTCTTCCTGCAATTCAATATTCACACAGCCAAACAAACTATTAGTTTCTCATACAAATTAAATCATATTTATCAATTCAATGATATAAAGTGATAACAAATATATCATTCCTTAGACATGCATCATTTCATCATACCAAACTTTTCCAAATATAATTCAAACATCAAATAAATTCAATCAATGTGTCAATGCCCATGGCCACATTCGCACACAATGGACCCTTGCATTGATTTCAGATTGGTTACTCTTCATATTAGGAATTCTACCATGGTGTGTTGGAACTAATCCAACCTCTCACCATATGGATCATCTATTCATATTCATCATTATGACAGGTTTGTGCTTCTTTCTTTAATTTGATCATGTCCTCAAATCAACATTCATTTTATGAAATTAAAATTTCATATAAATGCATTTAAGTATTCCTCCTTTATCGGTAACCGAGGTGAAAATCCTCATGATTACCCAATTCTCTCTTTACTATTCCACAACTCTTGTAGAATAATAGAATATCCTTCTTCCATAATACGCAGTCTTATACATGCATATTCTTGCAAACCTGTACTTTCTCAGTGCATACAACCAATTTTCTACTCATGAGCACTTTTGTTTACAATCATTCATGATTGGTCAATGAATTCATGCCACATATTTTCATGAACTTACTTGCAAGGATCTCAATCATCCTTGGATTATAAAGGCTCCTCCCTCTATCCTTCAGTTTCCTTTCCTGAATCATACCCTTCTTGGGTATCAATGGAATGCCACAACCACTCAAAATCACACACATATCAATAAGATAACAAAATATTTTAGAAGGGATTCTTACCCAATTACCTTCATGCCTCATGCCACATAGGCATGAACACGTTTATATCTATCCTAGTTGTCAGCATCCCTTTTTTACTTTACCTCATCGATAGTTCTTTATGGGGACTTCTAAAGTCCATACATTAATCCTTTTACCAACAAACTTCTTATATACTTCCTCTACTTGAGGTTTTCTGTTATTGGAAACTGTTCTTTCTTAACAACTCCAATTGTTTCCTGCAATATAACTTGCATATTTACATTAAAAATTATATAAGAAGTCATGTTAAATACAAATACATGTACCATATCATTCAAGTCAACAACAATTTCAAATATACCTCAACATATCCATATCCACTCTATCACATTGTACTCAATGTTTTATGAGTGCCAACACAATCAAATTCTTAATTGTCTCTATGGTCATACAACCATTATTAGTATCATGTTTGAATTCATCCATACAAAATTGTATATCGGTTTTCTCCTCTTAGAGAAACACAATAGGTAATAAGAAATGGGTTAAGGGACTCTTCCCTTTTTCCATATCCTTTACACAATAAAAAAATTTCAGTTCTACTAATCTATTTACAGGTCTTCACTTCCTTTGCATAACATGTATTTTAACCAAGCCTATTCACTTATTTATAGATTTATTTTGCAGTTGTACTTTTGAATTTCACAACTCAGTCTCATACATCAGAGTTTTTGAAGTGAGGAAAGTGTTCACATTTTCTCCTTCTTTTCTTCTGCAATCCATTCTCTTAGTGATTTGTCTGCTTTGTTTCTTGAGCAGTTTTAGCCAAGTTTCATCTTGACTTTTCTGGTTAACTCAACATGCCATAACAGATGGAATTTAGTTCATAAAATGATTATGAACCAGTTCACTCTGTACATTTCCCAAAAAGAAATCAGATTGGTCATCATTTGTTTGCATGTCTCTTATGCATGCATTATATTTTATTCATGTGTGATGTTTTAAAATGTAATACAAAATTCTTATACAAATAGATTTGCATCCCATTGCCTAATTCTCAGCAGTCATTGATGTTATGGCTATGTTATCTTGAAAGAATATTTTATTAGTTCCTTCCACGGGGAATTTATTCAATCAGGAAACCCTCTTGTTTCATATCCAATACCATATGCAATTATCCCAATTCAGATTTAACTTCAACTTTGTTACTTCAAGGATTCACCCAATATTCCATAAGGAGTATAAGTACACATTTTTATTTTTATTTTGACGATAACGTTTAGCGGATTTGTATTAAATGTGGCCTAGCCACTAATCGGTTACAAACTGGCAGGGCTTCACTGAGCTATTGCCTACATTAAGATGAGATGCTTTGCTGAAAATGCCAGGAGGACATAACACCCCCCAAACCATTCAGAAACCTGAAACCAAACTTATTTAAAGCCTTGGCTTCTATACAAAATTCCAAGATACTTGAAATGGCAGAAAATCCTACAGATCAAGGTGCTACAGATCAAGAAGCTAACTACTTTTTGGGGCCTTCCCCGCATTCGATGTTTAATTTGGATAATTTTCCTTCAAGCTCACCGATTTTGTCCTCAAATTCATCCTGGGGGATTTTCAGCTCTTGGTGAAGCTTGTCTAGCTCCTTAGAGAATCCGATTTTGACTGTGGTAAGGTCCTGCTCTAGTTGTTCAAGTCGCCTTCCTGCTTCTGTGTCAAGGTTCTCCAGAAAGTCAAGTTGGAACTGGAGTGATTGCTTCAGTTTATCCAGCGTGTCGTCAAGCTACTTCAGGCGCTCCTCTACTGTTAGATTCCGACTGGAGCTCGCGACCATTTCTTCTCCTCTTGCTCCTGCTCTCTGAAAATTCTTCTTCTGCTCTCTTCGTGCCTGAGTATGGATCTGCTCCTGGACTGAGAGCGCGAGCGGATTTATGCTTGTTCTCCTTCCTTTCATCATTCTTCCTTCAATGCAGACCCCGAGAGGTATGGGGGCGATCTTGCTGCCTACAGTTTGCATGTGAGTGGATTTTCTCGTCTCCCTCTGCCCGATTTGCTCAGTCGCACGTACCATCATTGGGTTCTGGCACTGTCTTTTCCTGTCCCCTCCTTGTCACTTGCCTGGGTTTCCTGCTGAGCGTGAGGTCGGGTCATGGGAGATCCACCGTGGAGTGCTGGTCATTTGTAACCGATCGTCCTTGGGCCAGCGCAGCTCCCCTGTTTGCTTCTTCGTCCGCATCTTGGTTCAACGCCCTTAGAACATGAAACACTTGGAATGAGTCGAGTCCTTTAAGGAGCAAATGAATTCTGGCCAGCAAGATATTGAGTTTTTCACTTTAGGTTTCTTTAGAGAGAGCTATAGCTCGGATTAAAAGGCGGGAGTCACCTATGATAACCAAGTTTCGGAATCCATTGCTTTTGGAATGGTACAGGCCTTTCTAGAGTGCCATTGCTTCTGCAAGGTTGTTGGTGGCGATGCCCAGACCAAACGCGTAACGCACCATGACTTCTGCATTTGGCTTCATTATTAAGCCTCCCCCACCTGCTTGACCTGGATTTCCCTTTGAGGCTCCATCAAAGGACAGAATGTGGAGTTCCTTTTCTCTTTTCCAGTTGTCGAAATCGCTCTTTTCCTTCCTGAATTCCCAATATTCTTGGGTAGTGGCTTTGGTTTTGCTCCCAATTTGTTGTTGAATTTGGAATTGGTCTCTCTAGAGCTCTTCTTGCTTTTCCATCTCCCTGCTGTAAGTAGGTTGCCGAAAGGTGCTAGCCCATTCACCAAGAAGAGATCTGATCCTTGCGCTTACTATGGGGGCCCTCCTTTCCTTTTCTCGAAAAATTCTGTTGTTTCTCTCCAACCAAATCCCCCAAAGGATGAATCTTGGGAGAGCTTGCCAAAGCCTTGAGGCAGCGCTTTGCTTCTTTGGCTGGAACGGGTAAAGATTTCTCCAGCAAAGGAGGAGGGAGTGGATGTCTTGGGGGAGGGGGAGTTCATTTTGCAAACCTACAGCCAGCTTCCAAACTTCTCTTGAGTAGTTACAGTTAAGGAGGAGGTGGTCATAGGTTTCCTCAGCTTGCTGACACAAGGGGCACCTGAAGGGGCCTTCCCAACCTTTCTTTTGGAGGTTTTCCCATGTTTGTATACTACTATGGCTGAGAGTCCAAAGGAACAGGTCTACTTTGGGGATGTTTTTTTGTGTTCCAGATGGATTTCCATAAAGAGGGGTTGGGTGGGACATGAGGGATGTTTTGGAAGGTAGAGTATCCCAGTGAGGTGGAATAAGGTTTAGCATTTCTTCCCCAACCTCGCGCGTCTTTCCCTTTTTTCCTTAGGGGGGATTTCCCCTGCAGGCTGAGTTTTAGAGAACACCACTCAAATTCTAAGTCCAGGGGCAGGTTTCTCACTGTCCATCCTTGCCACGGTTTGTGTCTTCCCATCCCCCATTTAGAGATGTCGAAGAGCGTTCTCAAATTTTTCCCATCCATCCAAGTTTTTAGACGTTGAAGATTCTGGTTCAGCTCCAAAGGTGGGTCACCGAGAATGGAGTCTTCCCAGATTTTAATTTGTTTCCCATTTCCCGGCACCCAGGTCAGGTGGGGAATGAAATGATCAATGGCTTTCCTACAGAGATTGAAGATTGGGGACCCCTTGGGTTCTATGGGGGGGTTTTCCATGCATCTCTTCCTTGTGCCTCTGAAATATTTCTTCCACAAGGCTTCCTTGCACCACGCTGTGTCCCCGCTGACTATGTACCATAGCAGTTTTTCCCCTAGGGCCAGATTTTGGACCTTAGTGTTTTTGAGGCTAAGTCCTCCTTCCAGAAGGGGTTTCGAGACTTTATCCCAGTTTATTAGGTGGGATCTTCTGCCTGTCTTCCTGCCCCCTTCCCACAAAAAACTTCTCTGCAAAGCTTCCATTTGTTTAATTGTGGTGCCGGGGGCTAACAACAAAGAGTTTTGATAAATGGGTACACTTGCCAGGACGGATTTGATGAGTACTATCCTCCCTGCTAAGCTTAGCCAATTGGCGCTCCAAGAGGAAATTCTCTTCTTAAGTTTGTCTATTAGGTGGTTCCAATAGGATGTCCTTGGATTCGTCTTGGAGATAGGGATTCCCAGGTAGATGAAAGTTTCCCAATTCGTATGCCCTTCCATCCCCAAAATTCTGGAAATTTCCAGCATCTCATTGGGTGTAATGTTCTAGCTGTAAATTTTTCTTTTTGTCTGACTTATCTCGCTTCCTGACACTGCAGCATAGGCGCCCAGCTCCTCTTTGTATCTGCTTGCTACTAATCGACTTGCCCCTCCCAGGAACAAGGTATCATCAGAAAATTGTGTGTGGTCGATTTCCTTCATGCCTTGGGCTATCCTTAAACTTTTGAGGTTGCTGCAGATTCTGGCATTTTCCAGTTGGTAGCTTAGGACTGAGGCTTGAATTGCATATAGTAGGGGCGATAGAGGAAAGCCCTGTCTTAAGCCTCTAGACACTTTGAAGAAGATTGTCACTCTTCCATTTACCATGGGGGCTATCCATGGCGATCCTATGCAGGCTCTTATCCAATTCACAAAGGATTCGTCAAATCCGAAATTCTTCATTACCTCAAAAAGGAAATTATGATTAACTCTGTCAAAAGCATTTTCAAGGTCCAGTTTAATAATCATACCTTTATCCTTCCTGCGTAGGCTTGAATGAAGAGATTCTTGCATTAGGATTATGTTGTCTACTATTTGCCTGCCTTTTATGAATCCTCCTTGGTTCTTCGGCACTATGAGCGATAGAACGTCCTTCAATCTGTTTGCAATTACCTTAGTGAGAATTTTATAGCTCATGTTACAGAGGGAGATCGGTCTGAAGCGACTGAAGGAGAGCGCTCCTTTCTCTTTGGGAATGAGTGCCAGGAAGGCTAAATTTGTGCTTCCTCCCAGCTTGTTGCTTGCCTGTGATTTCTTTATCATTTTGGTTAGGTCTAACTTGATTGTTTCCCAGCAATGCTAGAAGAATCTCGCTGTAAAACCATCTGGGCCCGAAGCTTTGTCCGGGTGCATTTGTTCGAGTGCCTCTTTGATTTCTTGCTGTGAGACTTCCTTCAGAAGTTTGCGATTAATGTCATTTTTTATTAGCTTTGGAACAATTGATAATGGGTACAAATGGGGAGTTATGTTTGTCCTTCCATTTTCTGTGTAGAGAGTTTTGAAGGTCTCGAAGGCTGCCTTTCTGATGTCCTCCGGTTCAGAAATTGTAGTGTTTTGGATTTGGATTTCTGTCACAGCCTTGAAAAGCTTCCTTGCTTCCGCTTGCTTATGGAAGTAACTCGTGTTTTTGTCCCCCTCCTTCAGCCAGAGGCTTCGAGACTTCTGTCTCCAGTAAATTTCCTCATCTCTGCAAGATTTGTACCATTGCCTTTGGAGTTGCTCCTCCTTGAGTATGTCCTGTTGTGTAATCTCCTTGTTTTCCAGGGTGAGCTGGTGGTTTTCTAGCTGCCTTTGAGCTTCCAGGCATAAGGTGATTGGGTCGGCTTGATTTTTTGCCCAACCTTTTAGCTCGGCCTTGAGTCTTCACAACTTTTCTTCCCAGACATAAAACACAGATCCCTTAACTTTGCTAGTCCATACCTTGGAGACTCTGCTCATAAAATCTTTATCTTGTATCCATGCTGGGTTGAATCTGAAGGGGATGGGCCCCTGGCCTTGCGTTTTCCTAATCTCTAGGCTGATTGGATTATGATCAGAGGTGCTATGGGGGAGAATTTCTGAGGAGGCTGTGAGTCCTAGCATCAAGAATGTGCTCTGTACAGGGAATCTGTCCAAACAGGCTGCTATGTGCCCCGGGCCTACCCTTTTGTTGGTCCAGGTATAGCGCCCTCTTGAAGGTTTGATGTCCAATAGGTCCCATGCTGAGATCAGATCCTCCACCCACTCTCTGGCTGGGTCCCTTACAATGGACCCCCCTCGTTTCTCTTCTTGGGCTAGAGTTATGTTTAAATCCCCCCCTAGAATAATATTTTCCAGCTCATTATCTGTTAGGTAGTCTTGAAGAGATTGCCAGCAGAGTTTTTTCTCTTCAATGTGCTGTGGGACATAAATATTAAAGAGAATTACCATTTTTCCTGATTCCTTGTGGAGCAGTTGGGTGAATATCTAGTGCATGCAGAGGTCAGAGCGGGTTAGTTCTATTTTGGAGTCGTTCCACAAAGTGCAGAGTCCTCTTGATGCGCCTCTAGCATTGTCGGCTAAACCCTGGCTGCTTCTCCAAACATTTTTTAGAACTTTTAATGAGTCATGCTGACTCATCTTGGTTTCCTGGATAAGTAGGATGTCCGTTCTCATTGCTTTGATTATATCCCTGAGAGATTCTTCCTTCTTTTTGCTGCCGAGACCCCTATAGTTCCAGGATGTTAACTTCATTGATTATTTGGAGGGGGAGAGTGACCTCCTTGGGAGGCCTTAGTCAGCTTCCTAGTTTGTCGTACTCCGATTAGTTGCTTGATGGTTGGTTGAGATCCTTTGAGGACGTCCTTGTATGTTTCCTAGTCCCTTTCCACCTTTTTGGACTTCCTACCTTTGCCTGGTCGTTTTGGAGTGTCCTAGGCTTCACTCATTCCATTGGTTTCGTTCCTTGACGATATCTATCCCTCCTCGATGCCCTGATCCGCCCCATGCCTTGGGGGGGAGGTCTCTCCCTCCTCTATGCCTTGAACCACCCCATTCTCCGTTCCCTCTGCTGCTTTTGAAGTTCCTCCGGCTTCCTGGATTTGAACGCCTCTTCCTTCTTTGCCTTGGCCGTTGTTGCTTGGAACCTCCGTTTCACCTTCGTTTTCCAGCTCTTTGAAACTGTTTGTCGTCTCTTGATTCCATGGATTTCCTTGGGCCGGTGGTGGGTTGTTTCTTCGTGGGCCTTTGGACTTCGATCTTCCTTTCCGAGGTTTCTTCCATCCCTCCTCCCCTTCTTTCCCTTGTGGCGTTTTTGGGCAGTTCCTCTGGAAATGTCCATATTCATGACATCCTCTGCATTTAAATGGTAGTTGTTCATAGTCCAGTTTTTGCAGGTGGTGCCACTCCCCCACCTTTAGTTTTACCACTTCCGGCAGGCCTACTTCCAGGTCAACTTCCACGCAAATTCTGGCACAGGAATATTGATCTTTTGGGTCAGCTTTGTCAATGTAATGGCCTAGTCCATTCCCGATGGCTTGCAGCAACGAGGAATTCCAGCAGTGGATTGGTAGGTTTGGGAGTCTGAGCCAGACTGGGACGTCTTTTGGCACTTTCGAGGCCAGATCGAAGTTGGGAGTCCAACGATTCAGATAAAGGCCCTGCGCGCCCATGAAAAATGGCCCGTTCCTAAAGATTAAGTCCCGGTCCTCCTGGGAGATGAACTCGAAGATGAAATATCCCCTTCCAATGGCGTAGCAGGTTATATTGTTTTTTATTAATGGCCTCCAGTTTCTTTGGATCCAGTTGTTTGTTTTCCTGGTTGAGGGCCAGAGCCCCATGAACTAACCTACCAGACCTCGCTCTGATAAGGAGATTGCTACTTTCATTGGTTGTTCTGGGGGAAGATTGATTTCCGGTACGTCCTCCAGTCTTCTGAAAAAGCTTGATGGATCACCTTGGATCGCTTTCTTCCTGTAGGCCGTGACTAGTTTGTTGAAGGACGCAAAGGGGGAGGGAGGGGGCGACGACTCCCCTCCGTCCTGGCTCGGCATGGTAGGTGGCACGAATCCTAGCTCAGTTTTTTACCTCCGCACGCATTCAAAGCGTTTCCCCTACCAGTCACGTTATTCTTTTTTTAGTTGGGATAAGTACACATTTTTATTATGCATTTCAGAAATTTCATTTAATTAGGTATATTTATGTTAACAACTTTCTTTCAATTTGTGCTTCCATGCACTTAATAACATGTGTTATAATGTTGTGTGTGTCTACTACTGACACACTTCACATTTTTCCATGCATCTCTATTCTTAAAATTATTTTAACTCATGGTTATTTACAATCATACTCATTGTTGGAGCGTAGTTATAAGACCCTAGGTTCAAGTTATTCAACCAAAAAAACTATTAGATACTGGCCCTTTCGACATCACCTGCATGCAAGTGAAGTATAACCTAAGGAATCTATTGGGGCTGCAGGAACCGATTTTCGAGAGGGATGAGGGGATGTGAGGCTATCGTCATAACTATCAATACTTATTCACCCTCTGTCCATTATCTTTATTTAACATCCTCTTATCTATTAAAAACCCTACGTGTGACTTCCATTAACTAATAATCATTACTTTTACCATAACAAATGTGTAACATTAACCCATCCAATATTCTTCAATACCATAATCCCTAGTGTGCAGAAATAGTATAATATAGGTCATGATGTAACCAAGTCACCGGATCATTCATTATTATTACACATCTATCATATGTTAAACATATCTATACTAATCATGCATAAACTTAAAATCCATGAATAATCACATCAACAAATAGAGTAAACACATGATTTTAACGTGGTTCACCCAATCCTTGGTCTACATCCACAACGGTTGGCTTCTTATAATAGTCTTCATGTAATAATCATCTCAGGCATGTGCATTGTGCTTACAAAAGATACAACATAGTATAAAACCAAAAACTTCCTAGTCTCTCTGTAGTGCAAGACTATCTTTGCATAAAATCTCTTCATCAATTATGAGCAACTTGATCTCTTACTGTCATCCTAATTGCTTCCTATAATCCAACCCAATATTCCCCAAACCTTTACATATTTATAGATATAATTAGGGATAAAAACCCTAGTAACAACTTATCCCAAAACCATATTGGGCTATAATCATTTTTCCTACTTTAGCGTCGCTCTACTACGTTCCTCAATTTTATGATGAACTATTGATTTTCCTTGATTTTATGTTGAACTGTTGCTTTTCCATGCTGTTGTGTTGAACTGCGCTAAATTGTGTGTGCACTGGTCCCACCTTTTACTCTTTCCTAAGTTATGGCGTAGTTCCAAAAACTTAGTTATTCTCATCCAAAATGCCTATCCAACAGGCCCCCAACACTCACCTGTGGCTCATCCCAAGCCACTTAAGCCTTTTTCAACTTCTCCTCAAATTTTTCAAAAATATCCTTTTCCATATTGGTCTTCTCCTTGAACTTTGTTTCATTTTCCAAAAAAATTTGTACTTATTCTGCAGTTATATGAGTATGTTGTTTCTCTTTACCTTGCTCCATTGCTTGTTTGATCTTGTGTTTCACTTTTGATATTGCATGCAAGCTTGTTGCTAACCTCTTAGTTGGTTCATCCTAGCATATAGTTTCTTACTCTCTTGCATAGTAGTCATATTCTTGGATGGTGGAAAATTTCTAATGATTTCCTTGATCTTCTGATCCTTCCCTTGTGCAGTTTCAAGATTTTGTTCAATACTTTGTAATTCGGCATCCTGCGACAACTAATTCCAGAATTTTGTGTTGTCTTTGTACAACTTAACACATTTTTCTTCCAAAGTCCCGATACCTTCCACTGTGGTGTTTACTATCTTCTCCCTTTGGTATCTTTCTTCTGGAGGTGTGCTTGGTGTCATTTGTGTTTCTAACTCAAAAACAATTTCTCGGAAGCCCTGGATGGCTTCGATGATATTCACTACATGATATTCCAATGGAGTATCCACCTCCATTTGTACCTTTGAGATTTCTTTTCAAACCTTGACAAATGCTTGCTTCACCTGTTCGACCTTCTGTGTAGCTTTTCAATTTGTTCGTTTGTTTTGTCGTACAATATTTTATTATGCGCCCAATTCAGTTCCTCTGCACAATGCTTTATCAACACATAACTCACTTCTTCCATGCACTTACTCTTTCCTTATGTGTATCTTTCTTCCTAGTTGTTCTCGTTTGTGACATTCTCCTGTTTATTTCTTTCTCTAAACTCCCTTAACTTATTGACCCTTGAATAACACTTCAACTTTTTGTTTCTGTTTCTTTTTCTTTTTCCACTTTTTATTTTCTTTTTCTTTTTCTTACTATAATACATTACTATGGTACATGCGTTCATGCATAGGTTAGTCTAATGCATGAACTATCGGTCGTCCCTATAAAGTTACATCTGACTCCCATTCACTAGTCCTCCCAATACTTCATCATTCAAAATTTATAGCTGCACAGTGCCTGCTTCTGTCACATACTTGATCACATATGGACCTAACCAAAATATCCTAAACATCCTTGGGTGTTGCATGAAATTTTTTTCGTATAGCAACACTAAGTGATCCGGATTATTTTCGGCACGAAATGAGAGCGGAGATATAATAAAGAAATGCACAGAGATATTGTAGATATTCAATAATAGAACATAAATGTATCAGAGATGCAACCATAAACACAGATATACAGTAATACACGATTTCTATTAATCAAAGAAATGTACAGAGACTGTAAAAATACAGAGTGAAAGACTCGCTAGAATGGTGGCAGCTTATCTCTGAGAAGAGA
>ML794707.1:549536-564863 GCA_009831015.1 Picea engelmannii
GTAAGTTGGTGCATCAACTTCCCGGGGTCGTAACTTTTGCATACGATCTCCGTTTTAGGCGTGTGATAGCTTGTTGGAAAGGTATCGTCGAGGAGATTCATTTTGGGGCCTCAATCATGCCTTCGGCTATCATTGAGAACCTCAATATTGAAAAAAATTCATTTAGGCCCTCAAAATGGCCCCGGAAGTGAAAACCTGCTAAAAATAGTAAATTGCCAAAATGGCCAGAAAACTGTTTTGAGCCATTTGGAAAAGGTGGGTGGCCTCCGATATCCACCTGGATCACTAAGTCTCCTACTGGAAATGTTTTATGTTTAATATGTCCATCATGGCATTCTTTTTCTCTTTCCTTTTGGACTTGTTGATGGAATCCTGCTACAAATCAATCTTCCTCGAGCTGTAACAACCATGACAACATTTCCTCTACTGCACCAGAGTCTAAAAGATCAGAAATTGTTGTAACACGTAAGATCGACACAATAAATTCCATTGGAATTACTACTTCTTTCCCATATACCAACCTAAAAGGTTTTTGTCTATCCCTTCAACATTTTGCTTGTATTCATATATGCCCATAATACCGTGGGGATCCACAAGTCCCAATAATCCCTTTCTATGTTGCAGATATTTGTTAGAGAATTCTCTAAAATTTTATTGAATTCTTCTATTGTCCCATTTTCCCGAGGGTGATACAATGTTCTCCTATGATGGTGAATTTGAAACTCCTCAGTCAATGCTGTAATTGTTTTATTTAGGATGTGTGCACCTTGATCACTCAATAAAATGTGTGGGAAGCCAAATATTGTAACAACATTATTAGAAAAAAAACATGCAACAATCTTTGCGCTGTAGTTTGTGACCGGAGTTGCTTATGCCCATCTAGTTAAATAATTTGTCGTAGTGATTATATACCTCGCTCCTAATCTCTAGCTGGTGGATTAATCGGTCCAATGAATTCTATTGCCCATTTATCAAAAGTCCGCAATGTAACCTGTGAATGCAAGGGAATATCATCCCTTCTGGATGGATTTCCAACCCTTTGAAAAAACTCACATGCATGGCGATATTCTTTAGCATCCTTGTGAAGTGTGGGCCAGCAGAGCCCTGCACACAAAATATTTTGTGCTATTTATTTACCTGCGTAGTGTCCTCATGTAATACCTTCATGTACTTATGATAGTATCATTGGTCTTTAATGATCTAACACATATCATCTTAATATCCCATCTACACCTAACTTATATAAGTTTCCTACAATTAGCCGATAGTCCACTGCGTTAACCACTAATTGTTTCTTTTGTGCAACTGTCATGTCCGATGGAGACATTCATGTACTTAATAATTACACAATGTCTTTGAGGTAGTCATCCACAATTTAAACTGCAAATAAATGTACATCCGATAAATTATCATATAGGTTCCTGGCATCTTCTCCTGATAGAATGCGTGATAAGTGATCTGGTCCTGCATTCAATTTTCTTGGCTTAATGATGACCTCAAAGTCATATTCTTGGAACAAAAGTAGCCATCTACAAATTCTACCCCCCAAAATTGTATTGTTCACTAGATATCAGAGTGTAGAGTGCTCTATATACATCTTGAAATGGGACCCCAACAAATAGTGTCTGAACTTCTGCAAGGCATAAACCATTTCCAAGCCTTCCCTTTCTGTCGTTGTGTAATTCTTATCATCAATGGACAACTTCTTGCTGGAAAATTTAATTGGATGATCTAACTCTCCCTCTCTTGGTTGTGCTAACACTATGTTGAGCACTATTGATGATGTGTCCACATGAACATGAAACACTTTCTGCCAATCCAGGAACACCATAATGGGCACAATTACTAACTTTTGTTTCAATACGTCCAAACCCTTCTTACATTCTACATTCCAATGAAACTTGGATTCTTTCTTCAATAACTTATCCATTGGAGTTGTAATATGTGCATAACCCTTAATAAATTTCCTGTAATATTCGATATGACCCAAATTTTTTCTCAACCATCTTATTGATTCAGGTGGTGGAAAATTAAAAATCATTGCTATCTTGGTAGGATCAACTAAAAAACCCTGATTTCATACCACATGACCTAACCATATCCCAAATGGTGCACAAAAACCACATTTAATCAAATTCAATGAAATCTGATATTGTCTACATCTATCAAGCATCAACCTTAGATTTTATGTGTGATCTTTCAATAGGCTAAAGATAGTCCAATCATCTAAGTACACTTCAAGGAACTTATGAATAACCTCCTTAAAGGTTGTGACAACTACTCTAGAAAACACAGTAGGTGCATTCTTTAACCCAAATGACATCATTGTGTACTGGTAGATTCCCCATTCTATCTCAAATGTCATCTTATGTATGTCTTCTGGTGCAATCTTTATCTGATGGTGTCCTGAAAAGCCACCAGTGAACCATTGGGCCTCTTTCCATTCTACATTTTCTAATACTTCATCTATAAAGGGGGTTAGTAACGGGTTATCAAAATAAGCATCATTCAACTTCCTTAGGTCTACACAAATTCTAATACCCCCTATTTTCTTATCTTGAACGACCATTGGACTTATCCATTTGGATTCTGCGATGGGTTGAATTATACCAGCTTCTATCATTCTATCAAGCTCTACTTTCACTTTTTCCTTATACTTCGCTTCAATCTATAAGGTATCTATCTTACATGATTAATATATAGTCTTAATGGGATATTCATCTCTCCCAATTATTCAGTTATTCCCTTCATCTCTAAAAAGGTTGTCGGAAAGATATCATGATACTCACGCAATAGGTCTGCAATCTTTCCCAAAGTCTCATCATTTTGATAATCACCAATGTTTTTAAACTTCAGTTTCTCCTTCATGCCAATGTTCACTTTGTGCACTGCTAAGGGATTCACATATGCATCAGATTCAAGTGTTGTACCTACTATGTCTTTCTCCCCTTTAGTCTCTAGTACCTTCACATTTCTTGGTTCTTCCTCAGTAACATTATAATATTTTGACAGTTCATGGATTGTTGCAGACTCTCTATGCACACTACATGTAGGTACTATTTCTACTTGACCTTATTCCATAAAGTTTTTACCTCCAATGACTCGTAAAGATACATCTACTAAAGGTGAATCAACTTCAAATTAAATTTTACCTTAAATTTTTGGGTGAGCTCTTCCTAGTCCATTTTTCCTTTGTGCACTTCTTTCTCTAAACACTAGTTCCTGGGAAATTTCTCCAGCGTATTTATGAACCTATGCATCCATTCTTGCTTCAACACTTTCCTTCAAGTTATAATACATCGTGAAATATGATCCTTCAGATCGCTCATACCCGTATACTTGTGCATAATGTATTTTGTTCCAAAATTGATCTGCAATAGCCTTTTACAATGTTACCAATCCTCTATCCCTTGTGGGTTTCCCACCATCCCACTGAAGTTTCTCTCAATGCAAAATATAATGCTAACAACCTTTTGTATTTAGGTATCTGCAGCTCAAATTCATTGGAAAAATAACTTACCTAAGTTAATCCCTCAAACTTTGGTGTATCACATACCTTTGTTCTAATCCAGTGCAAAGAGTGAGTAATGCAAGCACACCTTTTGGTAAACACTTCATTCAATTGATGTTTCTAGTGCTCAAATCATTCCTTTGAGTTTCATGTACAATAGCTTATGCTTATCCAACTAAGTGCACCATCTGTAGTGGGATTGATATAGTCATCCATGCACGTTGTGATATTATATAAGCTATCAATTTCCTTTCTCACGGGGTCCAGATATCTTCTTGCCTCCATAGGGTCTAATGGTGCAGTGACCTTTAAGCCCCATATTTCAAAAATCATCTCTCTTTTCTTCAATTCAATAATCAATTGATTGTTGAAGGCCCAATATAGTCCAAGCAAAGTTGGATATGGTTGAATATTATCCACAATCTCAATAACCTCAAAGTTAGCTACACTACACACTCCATCTATATTAACAAGTACTCCTTCTAATATCTCAATCGATATTATCTTATGTTGGTTATCCAACCTCAACTGAACAATTTACCAAACTATCTTTGGTTTCCCCATCATCTCTCACATATGTCTTGGAAGAACATTGACATCTAATCTCAAATATAAGATGAAATTTTCCATGTCATATTCTCCAACCTGCACATTTAGTTTGAACTCTCCTCTTGTCCTATTTTTACGCAATACCAGATTCACTACCCTCTACATGGTAGGAACTTCACTTTCTTGTGACCAATGACCAATCATTCCATGCAATGCATTCAACACAGTTTCATCTTTCATCAATTCTAAACAAATCTTCAGGAGTTTTTTCAAAGTACTTATTAGTTGAAGTGACCTTTTCTGGATATCACAATTATAGACCGAAGGCATATCAACCACAAGAGGTGCATATGATCTTGTTTCTATCCAATGTGATCCCAATATCCCCTTCCTTTTGTGATGATACATCTCTTTTTCTTGTTGTGGTTCAAATGTCGACATAGGTTCGGCTAATTTCCTCATCCATTTATCCATCTGTGTCCCTTTATGATCCCTTTTCCTAGCTCCTCCACATGTGAAAATGAATATTTTAGGTCCTTCATCGCGCTTCTCTGCTAATATATTTTGTACATTCTGATTTAGATTCTAGTTATGATTCCCTCTGGCCTGCCACTTTGCAAGTAATTGCGAGCAACATTCTATCGCATGATTTAGTTCCCTACAATACGTGCAAGTTGTACAAGGATTCTGGTAATCATGAGCTAAGTGTCTTGGTTGATTACAATTGTAGCAGATTATTGGTCCTCTACCTCATCTACTAAATCCCCCTCTGCCTCAACCTATGCCAAATCCTCCTCATTCTCTTGGAATAAATCCTCTCTGACTGTTATACTGTGGAATGCCTCCTTTTGTCGTGGTATTTTCCTTCTAAATTATATACATATCTGAATTGTTCTCTCTCATTAGGTGAAATGCATGACAATCCTTCTCCCCGTGCCCTACTAACTTGAAAAAGTTACAAAATAAATTCTGGGGTGTATTCTGGTATTTCTGCAGCAGTGGAAAATCATGCAGATGATGTCCCCATTTCTTGCATATTTCATAGTACCCTCCTCTTGGTAATGGATTTGGTGCTCCAATCTCCAAATACTACACAATTGTTGGGCACTTGTCCTTATGGTGGCCTTCAGTCCTACACGTGATACACCAAACTTTTTCCCTCTTCTCCTTTCCTTTCATAATATTTTATAATTGGATTGTCAAGGAAACTAACTGTGTCTAAATTTGAGCCATCCCCTTGCCATATCCTATGGGAGATGCTTCCATATTCATCACAATATCTAAAGCTTCAAGCTGCGATTCAACCTTATGTTGTATCAATAGGAAATAAATGTATGGTAATAGTCCCGCAATAAAACATTCTCTATGTTGTTGATTCGGAATTTGGAATGTCAATCTACCCATAAAATCCTTAAATATTTGATCATAGTCCCAAACTGAATCAATATGCACTTTTTTTTATTTCCTTCAACTCTTTAATGTATTGTGACTTAGATTCCATCTTCTTAAACTCTTTCAATAACGCTTATCGAATTTCTTCCAATGTCCTTACTTGACTCATTGGTGTAGTACTTTGTAGTTTCATGTACCAGACTAATGTCCTGCCAATAAACATTGTTGCCAACTACACAATATTTTTGTCCTCATCCCGAACATTCTTCATAGTCTAAATTGCCTCACATACAAATAGATGTTGTTCTAGGTCCTCCGACCCAACTCATTGGAACTCAAAAATTCTCAAGGTATTGTCTACCCTTACGATAGTATTTTGCATAGTTCCTCCCCCTGGTGTTGTTGGTGTACTCTGATTTGATGCATTTCTTCCACTTCTTTGGGTACTACTATTCTGACTTCCTCTACTAACTATAAGTTCTTTTGACAATCCTTCAAAGGTTATCTCATTTCTAGGTGACGCACATGGGGTCATGGGTTTGATGCAGGATCCAGTCTCAGTAGGACTTAATGACTCTTATATTATAGTACTGAGCTAAGGATCATCTCCCTCTCCTTTTGTTCCTAGTATTTCTACAATATGGACAATTTTGTAGGGTTCTCTCCTCTCATACTCACTGCGCAACTCCCCTTTATCAGCCCCAGTTTTCAACCTCTTGTATTTTCGTTCATTGCACAATACTGCAAGTTTATCTTACTATTATTATACACCATATTCATTTCTCTACATCCTTAGTACCTCCCTTCCTTATTCATTTCTTTCTTCATTCCTTCTTACCTTCATACCATCCCCTAGTCAACCCCCAATTCCCCTATGTGCGCAAATCCCCCTAGAAATCATATTCCATCTTCATCACAGATTTGTCACACAACATCTTTTTCCAGGTACCCAATGCTTTCAGAAACCTTCTGTTGGTTATTTATTCTTATCTAAGTTTATATATTTATCTTGAGTGACCCAGGGTTCATGTGTTCTTGGGTTCTAACAAAACCTCTAAAACTATCATCCCTCCTAGTAAACCAAAAGGCAACGCAGTGCACAGAGTGCACTGCGTAGTCTCACCCGATATAGTCTTAATGGGTGGCTGCAATACTCATGTGTTTGCAGCCTAGTATTGACTAGGGATCTAAGAAATGTGTATTAAAGGTCCTACTTAACTTATCAATGCATTAAACTATTATGCATGAAATATAATCGACTCATTTGTTCAGTAAAGCAACAACTATTGAAGATATTAAAGAAACACATGCATTCAATCACATAACATGGGTTTTACCATGGTTCACAACCCCTGGTCTATGTCCACAAAGATATGGATCTTATCTCTTTTATTATATTAGTTCCAAAAACTATAGTGCTGCATGCTTTACAACTCTCCTCAGTCGGGTCAAGATCTGTTATGAGGCGGACTAGATCGCACCCGTCTCCTCAGTCTACGATATAAACCTCAAGATATACCCTCCTTATTCCTCTCCATCTCAACAAATTATAAAGTTAGGTCATATAGAAAAATATTACCTCTCATCCACCTCTAACTCTACTCATCCTCCTTTCTATGAGACGCAGGTATCTACATTTATACGTTTCTGGATCGCCATCCATTACAATGTATTGAAAAAACCCTAACCCTAATGTCATTAGGTATTCCATGCATGCGCATGTGCTACTCTTCCTTCTAGTTGTCTCTTTCCTTGTGTGTGCCTTCTTTCCCAAAATAACCTTTCTTTCCACCTTTTCCTGCTTCCAGCAAGCCCCCAACACTGACATGTGGCTCATCCCAAGCCACCTATCCTTTGTGAGCTTTTTCGATCTCTCTGGTGATCACCTGGAACTTCTCCCTGAGTTTCGCTACTTGTGTTTGAGCCCACATGATATTATCCTTGAGTGTGTCTACTGTTTACGCCTCTATATCGTCACTAATCAACCCTACACACTCTTCTTGGGTATGTGCCATATATTTTTTGGCTTCCTCTACCCATGCAATGACCTCTGCCACTTGCTCCTGGAGCATTTCCATTTGATCCTGGCATTCAGTTTTCTGCATCTGCGCAATGGTGATTTCTTCCTATAGTTTCTTCATATCATGTTCCCCTTTGATGTGCTTCATGATGGACATTTTCTTCTGCCTCTGCTTGAGGTTCTGGATAGTTGCGCTTATCCTTTCTTCTTCCTTGTCCCATTGTTGGACCTGTTGATCCTCTTCCATCTTCGTCCAGAGATGTGCTTCTTTGTCAAAAAAGTTGGTTGCTACGTTGACCTATTACTCTATCTCTTGTTGCTGATTTGTTTCCTCTTGATTCGTTTGCTTCCTTACCTCCGGTAGAGTGGTAGGTGTGAGCTGCTCAAAGAGATTCTCGATCTCTTGTTGATATTGATCGATTGCCTGAGCAATATGATCAATATTCTCTGTTGTTGTGGGTTCGGTCCTCTGCGCGGTCTTTGGAATCTTCTGATAAGTTCCAACCACTTTTTGTTCCAATCCATTCCCTCTCCTCTTGGGTTTTGAGCTTAGCCTACTCATATATCAATTCCAACGCGTCCTGTTTATCCATTAACTACTCTAATTTGACTATGTATGTGCATGCGCGAGACTATACCTCCTATGTAACACTAACCTGTAATTTATGTAGAGCCTTGGATGGTATCCACGATAATACCAATTGGAGTTGAGCTAATTCCTTTAGGGGTGTCTATCCCATGATCTCGTCCATGCGCAACATTCTGGGTGTAATGTGGAATGTTGCAGTTAGTTGTGGTATTGTGTGGACTGTATCTCGCTCACTTTTTTCAGGTTCTTCTCTTGTCTCTGATGTTGAAGGCCATGTTCCTATGATGTTGCCCATTGCCTGTGCTTTCCCAATCTACTTGAGGATCTATCGTATATCTTCTAGCTCCTCTTGAATTTTGTCTCTATGGTGCACAACATTTTCAAAATACTCGGATGTATGATCTTGAACCATTTGGGCTATCATGTCTGCATAATCCTTAGTAATCATGTACTCTAGAGGTGTTCTATGCACCTTCATCTTCTTGCGTGCACCCCCATCTGAGTAGTTGGCCGGTTAGTCGTGCCTGGTTCTTGTGGATTGGGACTTGGTGTCATCCCCTGCATTGCCTCGGCCTATTTTTGCTATACTTGGGGTGGCTGCATATTATTCTTCTTCCCCTTCTGGGTTCCCATCTTTGATGTCCCTTCCTTTGTCTGATTTGTTTTGGTCTAGCCCATCCTTGGTTTCTTGGGCACTGGGACTTCCTGAGGCTATGTCTCTCCCTGCCCTGCCTCCTCAACATTTGTATGTTCCTACCTTACCTCCTCTTCCTATGTTCTTGTAGGTACATCTTAAGTAAGGACTGGTATCCTCCAGTCGTCTTCCCAATCCTTGATAGCCATTTTTATGTCACCCTCTATGATGCAATAACGCAGTTGCATCCACTTCTTATTGGTGTCCTTTCGCGTCTAGATCCACATCGCATGTCGAGTGGCCTTGAAGTTAGCCATGTCCCGATAGTATGCAACAACCTATGGTGTTATTCTCTAGAGGTTGGCGATGGTCTCCTATAGTTCGTGAAGGTATCCTTCAAATACAACTGCGTTCATCTTCCTGTCCTTGGCATATGACGCAGCTCAAGTGATAAATATCTTGCTCCATGATTGGGTTTATGTTTGGTGGCAAGAAATGTATATTTTTGTTCCTTCCATCTCATAATGGATATCAGCATGAACAACCATGAATAATGAAATTCTGTTCCTAGATCCTGCGCATCCTTGCAGTCATCTAGAAACAAATTCAAAAGATAAGGGGACCAACTGACTATGGTTCCCTTGGCACGCTGTGTTGCAACTGCAACAACCCCAGTCGAGACTTCCTCCTTGCGGCATTTTCTTAGCATATTCTAGGCCATGAATTTTGCGCCCATTTTTGTCATGGCATCACTGATATGTTTGATGATGATTCTGTGCATCCCCCTTTCAGTGTTGTATTTATTTTTCATCTCCTCAGCGAGTGCTTTCTCCTTTTTTTTGTTGTCGATAAATTGTGTGGGAACCATACCCCATGATATCAATCTTGTAATTTGTGTGATGATCTCTACGTCTATTAAGACGTGCTTGTCCAACCATATGTCTCTGTCATGCATTATTGCCATCAATTGTTTGACGCAACTGCTGGAATATTGTCCTCTGCCAAAGTGTGGTAGTTCCAATAGACCTAAAATGCATGTTTTTTCCAACCCTGTTGCGCACTAGAGTGGTTGATGAACTAGTCCCTCAAATGGATCTAGGCCCACTATCTGTAGGTAGACTTTCTTCACGAACTCCGGGAACTTGTTTTTGTTCGTTACATCATGCTCTGAGTATTTTAGCTTCTCAACATAACCTAGCAAGTCTGACTTCACCCATACCCCTTCTGGTATACACCACAAAACAATGGCTGCAATGGGTTGCTTGCGTGGTGACCTAGGTACCTGTTGCTTGTCCTTTTTTTATGGTGGCTGACTCGAGGTTCCAGCTTCCATTGGTCATTCTTCCACATATTGTTCTAGCCAACCCATGACATCTTCCATTGCTCCCTCCTGTGGGTGGTCTGACACAGTTGTTGGAGTTTCGTCTAGCTCGACTGCTACTTCCTAGTTTGTAGCCATTCCATTGACTCTCGAGGCTTCTTCATGGTTCTATGGTTGCGCTTGGATACCTATGCCCTGGTTTTGTTGACCCTATTCCTCTATCGGCATATCCATGTTCATGCCCTCATGTGATGTATGTTGGGTTTCTTCTACCACGGGTGTGGGTTTCATTAGTGTTGTATCTGGTGATGGGATTTCGTCGACATTGATGAACTCTAGCGGCTATTGTTCGCTTTCCTATGATTGTACCTATTCCCTGGTCCTAACTTTATATTTTCTAGTGGTATGGCTCGGTTCAACTTGTTTTGGTGGTGCCATGGAGAAAAATCTAGTCGTTCATCGAGCTCAGTAGCTTCTGCAACCTCTATGAATGTTTCTTTTATGCCTCGTATGCTCTATCACTCTCTATCTCTTCTAATTTCACAATAGCGTTTTACTCCCGCATCCCTGCTTTGTATGGGCATCATATGAATCTTGTCAAAGATGCTACCTTTATTATGGATTCAATCAATCCTCAGGTTCCTTGATACTTTCCATTACTCTCCCTCGCCATCTCCAGTTGGTACAATTAATGCGGCGTCCCGTTGGTCATTTCCAACATTCAAGTCCACTTGCCTTCATCATTTAATACTTATTTCACCGTATTTAACTTTCCTTCTTATTTCCGTTTTGAACCCATCGAGTTTGTATTCCTAAGTGTGCATGCTCTTTCTCGTTTTAGCGCACTGTATCTCTTTTGGTACTATTTACTATCCTGTTTTTTCTTTTTTTTTTTTAGCTGTGCGGTGACTTTCATATTGTGGGTGGTTGATTATACTTGTATAGCTTCAATCGGGTCCCATTGATCATCCCTATGAGCTATGTGCCTCCTAAGTCTTTCAATTGTATAGCTCCCCCATCTATGATATTTTTTATTTCATACGATCCTAACCAGTGCATTCTGAGTTTTCATGGATGTTTTCATGGATTTGTTGTCATACATCAACACTAAGTCTCCTTCTTTGAAAGTTTTTTTCTTGATGTGTTTGTCATTCCAAGCTTTGTCCCTTGCCTTCTGAATTTGTTGGTGGAACCCTGCTAAGATATGATCTTCCTCTATGACCAACAACTGATTTAGTCTCTCTTGTACTGTGCCTCGCTCTGTCATGTGTATATTTGTTGCTACGCGTAGAATGGGTACCAAAAATTCTAATGGAACCACTGCTTCTTGTCCATATACCAATTTAAATGGCATGCGCCCTGTCAAATTATTTCATGTGGTCTTATATTCCCACAATACTGATGGTATTTTGAGATCCCAATTATCCCTGTTGACATTACAGATCTTTGTCAGTGTGTTTTCCAGGATTTTGTTAAATGCTTCTACTGTTCCATTCGCTTGTGGGTGATATGGTGTGCTCTTTCGATGATGGACTTCAAACTCTTCATCCATAGCCTTAATAGTGTTGTTAATGAAGTGAGTTCCTTGGTCTCTCATCAAAACTCTTGGGAAACCAAATCTAGTGATTACTTGTTCAAATAAAAAATGTGTTGTTGTTTATGTGCTGCAATCCTTCACTGGTGTTGCTTCCGCCCATCTTGTCAAGTATTCTTTCACAATGATAATTTACATTTATCCTTTTCTTTTGGTTGGTGGTTTTATTGGTCCCACGAAGTCTATTTCCCATTTATCAAATACCTGCAAAGTTACCTATGGTCGTAATGGCATCTCGTCCCTTCTATTGGGTTTACCAACCCTCGGACAAACATCACATCTCTGGCAGTACTCTTTCGAGTCTCTTTGAATGGTTGGCCACCATAGTCATGCATGCAATATCTTATACGTGGTATCTTTTCCTACGTAATGTCCTCCTGCTATTCCCTTATGGGCTTCTGCTAAAACCCTTGGTCTTTCATGTTCTAGCACATATCTTCACAAAATGCTATTTGCACCCATTTTGTATAGGTGTCCTACGATCAGATGATAGTTTGTAGCCCGGACTAATAGGTTTTTCTTCTGCACAATGTTATATTCCTGTGGTGTAGTACCTGTACTCAAGTATTGGATGATATCTGCAAACTATTCATCCACGATCTAGACTGAAAATAATTGTGCATCTAGAAAGTTGTCCTCTAAGTTTGTAGGTTCTTCATCGTTTGTGACCCTTGATAAGTGGTTAGGTCCTACATTCAACTTTCCTATATTTACTATTACTTCAAAATCAAACTCGTGAAACAATAATCACCATCGACAGATTCTCCCCCCAACACTAGCTTGTTGACTATGTATTTAAGGGCTGAGTGATCCATGAACATCTTAAAATGTTTTCCCAATAAGTAATGTCTGAATTTTTGCAGTGCGTAGACCATAGCTAGGCATTACCTCTTTGTGGTGTTATAGTTCTGCTCTTATTCTGATATTTTTCTGCTCGCAAATGCTATATGGTGATCCAAATCTCCTGTTGATATTTTGAGAGTTTTTTGCTCCAAGTGTTATGGATGATGCATATACATGTACATGGAATGTCTTCTCCCAGTATGGAAATACTAATATTGGTGCGGTGACCATATTTTCTTTCAATGTATCCAGACCATGTTGACAGTCTTCATTCCACTAAAACTTTGTATATTTCCTTAACAATTTCTCCATTGGCACGATAATCTGTGCGTACCCTTTGATAAATTTTATGTAGTATCATGTGTGTCCTAATGTCTCTCTTAGTTGATGGACTAGTAAGCCTTGTTTGCATACTATATGGCCCAATAGTATCCCAAACAATGTTCTGAATATACATTTTTTTATGTTTAAGGATATCTGGAACTGGCTGCATCTTTCTAACATTATCCTCAAGACCTCTACATGGTCTTTTAATAAACTATAGACTATCCAGTCATCCAAATATACCTCTAGAAATGGGTGGATAAACTCCTTGAATGTAGTGATGACTACCTTGGAAAATATTGTTGGTGCGTTCTTCAGTCCAAACGACATGACTATGTATTGGTAGGATCCCCATTATGTAGCAAACATGGTCTTGTATCTGTCTTTCTGTGCTATCTTGATCTGGCGGTAACCTAAGAATCCATCAGTGAATGAGTAAACGTTTTGTCCTCCTACGTCCACCAACACTTCATCCGTGAAAGGTGTAGGGAGAGGGTCATGTAGGCATGCATCGTTCAACTTCCTCAAGTCGATGCATATTCTTATCCCTCATTGTTTTTTCTCCTGAACTACCATTGGGCTTATCCATTCTGATTCTTCCACTGGTTCTATGATTCCTTCTTCATTACTGTGACAAAATACTTAACCAAATGGGAATAAGCAACACTAGTGAAGGATTGCAACGCAGGGACAACAACACACTTCTTATTTGAGTAGGTGATTAGAATATTTGGATGTCCCAGGATTCTGATGAGTGACCAAGGAACCCATTTTATTAATAGTACCATCTAGGATATGGCTTAGGAATTTGAAGTCTATCACCATAAGAGTACACCATATCATCCTCAGGCAAATGGGACAGTAGAAGCTTTCAACAAGATTTTGGGGAATGCCTTGAAAAATATTTGTAATGTGAACATAGATGATTGGGATTTAAAAATCCAGTAGTATTATGGGCATACAGGACTACTTGCAAGAAGTTGATAGTACAAACACCATTCATATTGGTATATGGACAAAAAGTAGTGGTGTTGTTAGAATTTTTGGTACCTAGTCTACGTGTAGGAGGAATTACGAATATGGAATAAAGACGCATAGCAGAAGAGAGGTTAAGTAAACTAATGGAACTGAAAGAAGAAATGATTTTGGAAGCATTCCACCAAGAGGTGAAGAAATCAAGGGACAAATCTCGGCATGAAAGACACATAAAGAAGAAGAGATTTAAGGAGGGAGATCTAGTTCTACTCTATGACAACAAAATTTTGCAACATCCTTGTAAGTTAAGAATGCATTAGCTAGGGCCATATGAAGTGAATTATGTCACAGATGGTGGATCTACATAGCTAAAGGACTTGGCAGGAAAAAATATACAAGGAATGGTGAATGGTATTTGATTGAAACTGTATAGGGACAATCGACTTGCTGACTCTTAGTAGCTGGAGCGCAGTAGGGAAGCCCAATGTATAGTGTACTATAGTAGCAGTTAGGAAAGAAAAATTACAAAAATACATAAAAGGAAGAAAAATAAGAAAAATACAAAAAGAGGAGGAAGTTGGTTGACTGGAAGAAAATTGGAAAAAGCCATGCACAACAGACAGTGAAAGCAATGCAAGAAAATTGGAAACCATGTGCAAGGAACAGTGGACACTGCACAAATGACCAGAAAAAGTGAAAAATATGGCAGAACATTAATGACTGGGTCTATAAAGAGGGAAAATCAAAGACTGTTTGGACACATGGAAACTTTTGAGAAAATAAAGAGTTGAAGAGCACAACCTAAGAGAACTTGTGTGAAGCATAAAGCAATTGACCACTATGTATCTAGCTTTCCACCTCTAAAGGTTGGGACCCCAAGATGATATAATAGGGTTACTCGATAGGATGGACAAAGGAAAGAACGACTGACAGAGCCTGAGAAAGAGGTCGAATTGGAAGATGTCAAAACATTGACGATAGAGTCTCTCAACTCGACGAGGGTAGAGGAGGAAACATCGATGGATGTACATGTCAAAATTGGTTAGAGCTCTGCAAACCCAAATGGAAATGTAAAGTCTATGTTAAGCCCTAATATTGGCTCATTACCCCTTAATTGGGGCATATTAGATTAGTAATGTTATTTTATTTATGTCGGCTTTAGGCCATTAGTTGTAATTATACCTCCTAGTCTCCTATATATACCAAGGAGACATTTTCATTTTTTATTTTTTTTGTGTCTGGAGGAATCAGCAACTAGTTGGGCACGTGCTCGTGTTACACGTGGCCGTGTTATCCAACCGCTACCCCTATAACCTCCAGGTGTGCCCAGGATGCCCCTTACGCGACACACAAGGTAAGTCGGGGGGAATTGAACTCGAAACCTCATGGAACTTCATTTTCACGGCACTTGCCAATTGAGCTGCCCCCCCGGGGGCCAAAAAGTTGAAGGACATGGGGGTGGGCTTTGATCCACTTATGTGTGCACGGGTCACGATACCATTTATTATAGTATCTCTGGGTGCAACCACACGTTCGACCACTACCTCAAGGTGTCCCCATGGCTCCAGGTAAAGC
>ML794707.1:576224-604961 GCA_009831015.1 Picea engelmannii
ATCATTAATTTAAGTTACGTTCCCGAAAATGGAAGCATTTAATAAATGGGATAAGATATTTAATAATGGGATAAGATATTAGGTAAGGGAGTAAATGAAGGGAAGTCGGTGAAGGAGGGATAAGGGGGGGGAAGGAGTTTGGAGGGGGGATTATGTTACGGGAGTCGGGGATGAATGTGGAGAGCAGGGGAATTGGCAGAGTGAAATTTGGATTGGAATTGACACAGTGCACCGGGGGTTTGTTGGGGGTTTTGGGCACAGAGGGATAGGATATTCGTTGATATCCTAGGGCTAGGAGCTAACTAGTCGGCAGGGAGGTCGGTTTTGGGTAGTGTTCTAAGGAAGCGGGAAGGAATCAAGCTGCGAACAACAGGAAGGATTATTAGCATCAGAGTTAAGGTATTTAATTCAAATTTATGCATTGTTTTAATTAGATTTATTACTCATTGATAAATTTTACTTGCGTAAGTGTTGAGAAAATTTGGAATTATTCTTCTTCTATAAACCTAGTAGAAATTACTGTACATTTGGTAAAATTACTAGAGGTTAATTTAAAATCAGTCATTACACCTTCCAAAATTCAAAATGAACCTTGTCCGACATCAACTGCTACATCTAAAGCCCCTATTTTTATTAGTAAATCTGTACAAACATTGCCCATTGATGAATCTACCCCTCCTAGCAAGATCAGTACCCATACTCTTGTGGAACAAGCCACTCAGACCCTACCTCAGCCTATCACTTGTGATGCTGAAACACAAACTCAACCATGGGATGAGCAGGAAATAAAGGACAAATGGAAAAAAGAGTCTGTTGTTACACAGGACAAAAACCTGCAGGAGCACAGACTACTTTGGCTAAACCACATCTATTCAAACTGGGAAGCTTTGGAGCAAATATGCCAAGAATCTCATGCCCATAAGAAGCAGAATGAAGAGATAAAAGGAAAATTGCTCCTGATGTTTGATTTGGCACACAAATTATTGGCTGCTAGGAAACCATCCTCAAATTACTCTCTTTTCCTCATAGAACGACTTACATTTTTTCAGATTAAATCAATCAAAGAAGGTAGACCCCATGCAATGTTCAATCCAGCAGATTTTGTTAAAACTTTTGCAAAAGCCTCTACTATTGATCAACACCTACTATGTGAGGTATATCTTCATAATGAGGCCATCCCTGAGAACCGACAGCTTAACCTTAACCCTCTTATCGGTGACATCTAGATTTGGGCATTCACCTCCTTCCTTAACAATCAAATTACGTGGAAAAATGATTTTCTAGCTACCAAGAACAATGAAGATAACTGTCTCCTCTGGATACAGCCAGAACCATAGAACGTTGCCACCTTTGTTGCAGAATATTACAAATTTTTGAAGAAACCAGGGATGGCTCAGTACATAAGGCAACTACAGGCAACAATACTGCAGGATTGCCAATAGTTTATTAAATCCATAGAGAATGCTGCCCTAAAAGAAAATAATACACTTTGGCAACAATATTCTGAGAAAAGGCAGGAGCACAATCCCTTTAGTCCTACCAATCTTGAGACAACAATCTCCCGGATACCGAGTTACATCAAATGTGTCCAACAATGTGCTGAAAATTGGATAGGTTATCAGTTCCATTTTCCTATTCTGTGGATGCCAACAGAGAAATATAAAGTTAATAATAAGTTGCCCAAGAAGGTTGAAACAACAACTTGGCAAAGGCTACAAAGTGTTCAAGGATTCAGAGCTCCAACAAACAACACTTTCCACAACTACTGCTTAAGTAATTTGCACGCCCAGAGTCGGTATCCGGATTATGATTTAGATTGAAGTTGCCTGAGGACATGCAACCTTTTTAGTTGGGGGGGATGTTAGGACCCTATAATGTCCCTTTTTGTTCATACTTTTTTCTATCATTACATCATTTTCCCACTCACATTTAAGCCTACATTATCACCTTAACCTATTTTTCCAAAGGTATATAATGTTTCTTCTCTTTGCTATATGTTTAATTTGTTTTACATGTAATTTTACATTACTTTCATACTTAGCCATCGATGAGAAATATATAGTTGTTGAAACAGTTTGAACTGCAGATTATACACTGTTGTTGCTTGAAGACCCGTTGCTGAAACAGTCAAACAACACGCAAATCCCGTTGCTGAAACAGTCTGTGATTTTTTATGCTGAAACAACATTTCACACAATAGTAACAAGAAGGAGTTGTTACACTGGCCGCAATAGTTGTATCTTAAGCCAGCAACAACCATCGATGTTGCTTGAGACCACGTTGCTAAAACAGTCAAATAGGATGCAAATCCCGTTGTTGAAATAGTCTGTGATTTGCGATGCTGAAACAATATACAAACAACAGTAACAAGAAGATAAATAAGGAAGTTGTTACACCAGCCGCAACAGCTACACCTCAAGCCAACACCATTTCAACTACTGTAACAACATTTTGCTACGGGAGATCTGAACATCCTATTCAACATAGAAGATTAGATCAGACTAAGAATAGGATTTGTATGTACACATGTAATTTTATGATCAATTGTATTAAGAGGATTCTCCTCTTTAAATAGTGAGAGATCGACATTAGATGGGGATTACGAGCGGCTTAGCTAGAAGCGAATTAGAGAAAAGGAGTGTGTTCACGCTGGACATTGTAACTTGACACATTTGACAGATGAATAAGAAATCATTCTGAGCATTTCTTCTTAGTTTCTTTCATTTCTGGGGAATCTTGTGAGAAGGAAAGGGCCCACCTTCCTCACAAGATTCACCCATTAGTTTCTGTAGTATGTTAGTATTGTTTTTATTCATACCTTGTTAAAACTCTATTTTGTTGAAACTTTGTTTTGTTGAAACTCTGTTTCCATTGATTGTTACATTGTTTTCATACAATTCATTCCTAGGTAATTGTTAATCATTTTGATTGGTAATTCTGAGTTTATGAAAGTGTGATAATCAGAGACAGGTGCTAAAGATTCCTGCTTTGGGGAATAGGGTCCTGTTCTCTGTTACAAAATAGTTAGTCTTCGATAATTGTTAATCATTCTGATTAGTGATTCTATTTGATGAGTTTATGAAAGTGTGATAGTCAGAGACAGGTGCTGAAGATTCCTGCTTTGGGGAATAGGGTCATGTTCTCTGTTATAGAATAGTTAATCTTCGTTGCAGTGTGCTGAAAAGTTCCTTTTTTTTAGGTTTCCATTTCTTAATGTAATCTAGTATTCTTCTGATAGTTATTTCCTTTTGAATCTTAAAAACTCTGCAATAGATAGATTGCTTTTACTACAATTCAAAGTAGAACTTCAGTCTATTCGAGCAAGGTGTGATTAGTGTACTTTTACTACAACTCTAGATTGCTTTTGAAATTGAGCATATACAGTGTGTGATTGCCTTTGAAATAAACAGACTTCCCTGGGTTAACAATTTATGTAACACTTGATTGTTTAATTAATAAGCAATTATAGTGACCAGTAGAGGGCATACGCAGGATGCCTTTAGGACAGTCGTGTATGTACGTGGGCTAAGTATTACTCTACCCACGTACATACATGAGTCGAGCATGGAAAGATGAAGTACACGTAGTCACGACCCTTTTACAAGGGCACACCCCTCCTAAACACAAAATTAAACATACATAAATGAATGAAAATGAGGGATGGGATGATTTGTACTTACTTCATCCAAGTGTGAGAGTTTCCTGTCCACCATAGCTCCTTGAATTCACGTTTTGAGGAAGGGGGTTATTTTGACCTTTTTGTTATTTTCCAAATTGCAATGGTAAAAATGAGATGTCCACCTCTATTTATAGACTTTTTTGGCGCTTTTGACCCTAACTTAGTCCCCTTTTTCACTTTTCATGACTTGGTGTCTACTTGAGTTATTGTTGGGTCATTCTAATGGACATGTCCTTTTGGTTTAGTGATTTTCTTGAGATGGGTTACACCTATATCATTCCATGGTAAAAGTCATTTTTTCAACTTTTGCATATAGGTTAGGTTTTCACTCCTCGCATTCTGCATATTTTTTATTTTTCCACTTTTCCATAGGATCGATCCCACCGAAGTGCGACACAGAACCTTCTCAGCTACTTTATAAGTGTCATAATTAGGTGGTAGAGCCTACCTCTACATGGATGCCCTAGGTAGATCCTTTGTTGCATTTTCATGTCCATGTTGTGAGTTTTGTTTATAGGCTTGGGAGTCCATATTATTCCCTCCATGATTACATATTGAAGCCTCGTTATTCTTTCTGGTCATAATTATTGGCCTTACCCACAATAATCCCTAATGAGCATGGTTTGTTGTCTTTCAAGCTCGTTTAAATTTTGAAATCAACATCCAACAAGACTTTATTTATTATTTTTTATCTCGTCTGGATTACTTGAGAAAAGAAGCCCCCCTAGAGTCTTCTTTAAGCCCTTTTGAGACTATATAAAAATGAAAAGATTGTCGAGCGATCTTGTTTCCCTTCATGCTTGCCAAACTCAAATTTGAAGGCACATCTATCTAGTGGTCGTTTCCCCTTTTTCGGTCCAGCCAACTAATTTTACGAATAAAGGTATGCCCTAGGAACTTTTCTTCGCTAGAAGAATATTCTCAGGAGTAAGGTTAACCCTTTTTAGGGCCCGAGGGACTAAATTGTTTAAAAAGGAACATTCTCCTTGGTTTTTGTTTATCACTTTTTCGGGCCTTGGAGATTACTTACGAAAAAGGAACCCCCTCAGAGTCCATAGTTAAGCTCTTTTGAGACTCCCTAAATATGAAAATATCATCGAATGACCTTGTTCCTTTCACACTTGTTAATTGGTCCAGAAAGAACATCTATTCAGCATGAGTTTAACCTTTTTCTAGCCAATAGATTATCCAAGAAAAATTTATGCCTTAGGAGACTTGTCTCACTGGGAGAGTTACCCTCAATTATATTTTATACTTTTTCAGGCTAAGGAGACTAAACCCAGAAAAAGGATGTGAGTCCATAGTTAAGCTCTTTTCAGACTCCTTAAAATTGAAAATATCATCGAGTAATCTTGTCTCAATCACACTCGTTAAAATGGTTTTGAAGAGACATATTTTTGGTATAATTTTAACCCTTTTTCGAACTGACTAGACTAATTGCGAAAAAGGAACTTCTTGGAGTCTTCTTTTAGCTTTTTTTTAGACTCTCTAAAACGTGAAAAAACCACCGATCTTACCTTCTCTGGGCTCATAAAAATTCACATGGAAGGAGTCTTGTTGTGTCATGCTTAATCACATTGTGGGTCTCATCTTTGTGTCTTTGGCCTAATGTCGGCTCCATGTTTCTCTCAACTGAACCTTCAATGCATTCCTTAAATGCAAGCCTTGCAACATTTTTTTCCCTTTGCGATATGACACCCTGACCCATGGAGGAATTTTACCTGAGTGTCCTTATCCTACACATGTCTCCTTTCCCTGAGCATCAATATGTTCCATGCGCTTGGAACTAGTTTACTTGGTCATGACACTTGTTACTCCTTTGTAACGTAGCATTATTTTATTCTTTTTCAAGCTCATTAAAAATTTGAAAAAGACAAAAAAATCAAATATTTCAAAAAGAGGGGACATGATATACTTTCTTTTTTATTTGAAAGCAAGATAGTTTCTCTTGGACAAAGAACATCCTTCCATTTGTTTTCCAATCATTGGGATCTAGTATGACCTTAGGACGTTATTCTTGCTACATAGATTTGTGTCCTCCATTTGGTTACTCTTCCAAACATATGGATATTTTGTGGTGCCTCTTGCATCATAGACTTATGTCAATATTACGCAGCCTATGTTTGATCATATTTCGTTCTTTTTTTCAAGGGAATTTTTATCCTACCTGAGTCGGCATTCTGTAGTTTGTCTCTTGACTTTCATGAGTTAGCCATCCCAAGAGTCCAGTCAATTTCAGATTGAAAATCAACAACGTTATTTGTCTGATGATTGAGATCCTCCATCCTTTCCTTGAAGGCATGTCGAAGACCTTATAGTAGTGAGTCTTACACTCCTATTGTATGCCTACCTGAGTTGTTGAAGATATTGAATTTGTTGCTTGAACTATTATGTATTCATCTCTAGACGCATGCATCAATACTTCTTGAAGATGCATATTATATTGTACTTGAATATCATCGAATGATTTTGAGATGTAGATCCATTGTGTATTTCTCAAGGATACACTTTATATATACATTTCTATAACATGGATCTACAGTGTACTTGATTGGAATCCATGATTAGTTCATCACGAGCATGGGTATGCCCGCCTTAGAGAGTTTATTATTATTTTGTAGATGGCATGCTCCCGAACTATGTTCCTGAGCTCACTTGACTTCCTGCCTTCCCACTGGTAAAGATATTGTAATGTATTTTTTCCATCAATTTCTCTTCTGACCTCGCACATTAGGGGGAATCTGTTATAGCCATAAAATTCTCTACCTATGCATACATGGCATTGCCCTTTTTACTTACACAATTTTCTAAACTATTGTAGAGGATCTCTCTTAAAAAACCATTTTTTGGAGCATGTATGTGCCCTACTTCACTATTTCCTGCGTACACATGCATGTTGCATACTAGAAAACCCACATACATACGTATGATACATGCTAAACAACCCGCATTTACCTCCAAAAGTTGAAAAAAATAAAAAGTTGCAAGGAATTAAGTGGAGTTTACAGGCTATCGAGGGTTTCCCAACCATTTTACCCATTGTAGCCTGTCCCCAAACCGAATAACCAGATTTTTGTCTTATAAAAAGAGGTCTTGGGGTCTCATTCCATAATCAATCAAGCGAACAAAGAAACTCTGCAAAAATCCCTTCCCCTTCTAGCCTAAGTTTTGCATCCCTTTATGAGATTTGGCCTCAACATTCTCCTTCAACCCTTTCTCTTTATGCAATCCCTTCCATTTCCAAAGAGACTAGTTGATTGTGAGAGACAGTACGGGAATGATGCACTTGGATCAGTAGTAAGAGGAGCCTACACCTATTTCATGGAGCATCTGTTGATGAGAAGGTTGTAATATTTTAATCTTCAGTTTGAATAAAATAGTTATTTTCCTATCTTGATACATTGCATCTTCATATCTTTATTGATTAAATGCATCTATTTTTATATTTGAACACTAACATTGATAAGTAGAGATTGTATATTTGTAGCATTGTTTTTCTAAGTGTTCTTGCAGGTCATCTTTGGGGGGAGACCCACAGCTTAAGAAGCTACAAATTTGAAGGAAGTCTACATTAGACGTTAGGGCCTAAGGTATGTTGACGATTGAAAACGTCAACGTAATTTCACCCGCAAAGTGTTGCTAAGCCTATTATTATATAAGACTAAATAATGATAGTAGGTGGGACCCCCTTGAACTTTTGAAGATCGGGTCTATTCATTTTTTATGTTATGATGATGCGCTACAAAGTTACATGGTTGATGTGAATATGGTTGTCGTTGATATCAGTTAAGTTTTGAGATATTGTTCCTTCATGATACTGCAACCTGCTATTCATTCATGGTATTTGTTCTTCTCGCCTGCACAACAAAAATGTTAGTGAAAATTACAGAAAAGCATTTTGAGGAAAAGTAAATACTATATCGAATGTAAAAAAAAGGATACCTAGCTCTACATACTTGTTAATAGTGGTTAAGTCCTAGCTAACAAAGAAATGGCTATGAAATATTGTTTAATTACATTTTTTATATATGCATATGGTGGAAATTTTGGTGGAAAACTTTGGCAAGGTGACAATGCAATGGCTATCCATTGATTAATGGGATCGGTGGCTGACTTACATATGTTATAACATTGGTGGCTCATGGAAGTGATGGCTTGCGTTTTTATGGTGATTATGCTATGTTTTGGTTAAATGTTTGATGATGATTCTATACATGATCGTTGGATTGTGTAATGGTCAAGAGATTTATTTGAGTTATATCGGGAATGTAAACATGGGTGGTGCATTTGGAAAAGTGAATGCAAATGGTTGGATTATTATGTGGACTTGGATTATACTATGGTTTGAATGTGTTGATACTATCGATGCACTAGTTGATTAATGGTGCTAATGGAAGTCTCATTGGAATGTACTATGGAGTAAATGAGATATGGGTGGAGGCGAAATGCATTTATTGAACGTCACCTTTACCCTTCCCATTGGCCGCCACCCTAGTTGGACTGTTGTTTTGATCTTGTTGTTGTGTTCACTCTCTAGATTTCTAGTAGGGTGAAACCGCTTAGGCACCTCTTTTCTTAAGGATTTCTATTAGAAGGTATGTCTCTTTTGGCCATTCTTGACTTCACTCTGGTTATGAAATGATTTTGGCTCAGTTGTGTGGGTTTGTTTTTTCCCTAAGTACCGCAGTTGTGTGGAATTTTGGATTCGAATGAAAATAGATGATTCGGCTCGTATCAGTTTAAGTTTGTTGGTTTGTTAGTCTTCCTGGGTGATAGTTCTTTATTAACACTGTGTGTTGGTTGAAGGGTTTTGTTTAAAATCATGGATGGATGATTGTCTTCTCAGTTATTGGGTTTGATTAAGAGCCATGTTTTCTTATTCAGCCTTGTCAAGGAACTATCTCCCATCCACAAGAATCACAACCCCTTGCGCGTACACCTTCAGCCTTGAAGTCTCACTGAAGTTAGCTGCGTTCCTCCTATGAAGGCTACTATGAAAACCCTAAACCCTCCAAGCTGAGGTTGCATAGGGAAACTGTCGAGCCTGTCAAGTGATTTCCAGTCACCGTGGTCTATTACCTTGAATACAGGCTCACCCGTGGGTCATATAGCCATCATGTTGGTTCAGTTTCTCCTCACTACCTCTGTGATAATGGCATGAGCCCTGCATTTCCATTTTCACTTTTAAGGGTCACGGTCACCAGCCTATTGTCAAAGAATCATTTTTTTGTTATGAAAGGGCCTCTGCCATTTTTTTTTTTGGTTCGGAGGTACATATGTTATCACACTTGTTTGGTTTATTGATTCCCTCACCACAATGCTAAATTGTTGTTTATTATACAACCGTTAGAGTGGTGCTTATGATGTTCGGATAATGGTTGGCATTAGTCACAGGGGTTTAGTGTTGTCATAGATGTCGCATCCTATAGGTGATGTCTTGAGAATTAGAAGACTGGATTGGATATGTTTACTGCATCTTATTACACTTGAATGTGTGTGGCCTAGTCACTCACATGTGACTAAATAAATGGCCCAGAATGAAGTTTTGATTTATATCATGGTTATATATATTGTTGTGTGGTTATGGGAATTATCACACTGTGGAATTCTCTCAGTCGTGCACCACGTATAATATGGATGGATTGTTTCGTATGTCGAGTGATACCCCCGAATTCTACTTGCGTTTGTATTTTGCGATGGATCACTGTTGATGATAGTTGTGTGGGATGTTTGGCCCAGTTTTGAATAGCACTAAGATATTTTTTTTTTTACAGTGGCATGGTTACATGGTTTCGGAAATTCATTTATGCATAGCCTGTGTCTAAATCATGACTGTTGGTTGTATAGGCAATTGCCTTTTAGGGGTGGCATGTGAGGTGTTGATTATTTTGATATTTCTATTGCATATATATGTATGGGAACATATCGTTACAGATCTTGATTGGCTATGTAGAGACTCCATCATTATTTTTGGGAAACACTACTTTCAAATACAAATGTAGATTGGGGAATGTATGGAATGGTGGATGTTAATGGTTACAGATTGAGTGTTTTTGTTGATTGTTATGACATGCAGAATGTAAGAATAAAGGGAACATAACCTCTTACAAATTGTGTGAAGTACTTCTGTTTTGTGATAACAGTGTGTTGGATATTAATGGACAGTAAAATTAAACAAATGCACAAGAATTATTACTTTGTCATCTGATTGTCGATTGATGCATATTTTCCTTACTACAAATATGTTATGGATTTCTTGATTAATATCATGAATAGTAAACCATTTTTTCCCCTCATTTTTCGCTAATTATAAACCCCTCACATATCCCATATTCATTTTCACCCCCTGTTATGATATTGATCACAGTTAAGAAATTTTTCGTGTTATATTGGATGGAAATGGAAGAATTATGTGTGGATTGGAGTGAGGTTTATTGGTTGCTTATAGTCGATTGTTTCTATCATTGAGCAGTAACCATATCTCTTCCCTTTCATTATATCATTTTTTTCGCAAATTACAAACCCCTCATGTATCCCTGAACATTTTTTCCACCCCCCTACTAATTGATTAACATTAGAACAATTTGTATGGATTGGATTGCATGATCTTGATACATTCTGAGCCAAATCTATTTTGTATTTTTAAGAAGTTGTCATGCATGGTTATTTAAAATACTATTTGCTAATTGTTAACATATGCAGGATGAGTTTTTTCAGTCGGGGAAGCCATGGCTAAGGAAACAGAGGTAGAGGTAACTAAAAATAAGGCCCAAGGAGGCCTAGGTTCTCAATACATGTTGATGTTGATTCTAAAGAGCTTGGCCAATTGTTCCATGTTGGGTTCTTTAATTAGATTGGACAGGGAATAGTCCAACCAGGCCTAAAAGGCCTCCCTTCCAAGCCCCTCAAGCCCCCGGTATACTTGTGCTTCCTCATGTCTCTTTACATCCCAAAGTCCCAGAAAATGATGGGTGGCAAAATATTTTTCACCCGACAGTCTCCCAACACCGTGGCTATCCAAACTTAACTTTTCCTACTCCCCCACCTTTGAACCTCATTGCCCAAGTGTTACACATTATTTTTGGCATCCCTATGACTATTAATGATGTAAACCTATCTGTTGCCTTCAGAGGGGTCAGTGGCCTGAGTTCCTGAAGAGAGAAGGGAGAATAACTTTTCCTGAGAAAAGAAGTTGCATTTTCCTATGTAAAAACCTTATAAAAAAGGAAGTTTGCAGGTTGCCTATGTATTAGGGTGCAAGAATGCCTGATTCTCGCAGGCTGCATCATATCTAGGGTGCGAACAATTTTCATTTTGCACTATAAGTAGGGTGCGAGAATGCTTACACATGGGAAAAACGAGAGTTTTCTTGAATCTTCTAGAAGGAGAAACTTCCATGGTGAGGTGGCATCCGAATGGCTTGGATCTTACTTGCTTTCATGATTTAGTGGGATCATCCTAACCTCCTCACCTTATCCTCTTCAACTTATAAAAGGATAGGAGCTCTCATGGAGAAGGGGTTCTTAAGCTTGGGTTAGCTTTGGAGCTTTTTGGATTGACTAAGTTGTTCTTGAGCTTGTAGCTTGGTTGGAGTGGCTTTGAGATTTGCCTTTTGTCAAGATAGATTGTGAATATTATCAGATCTATGATCTCAGAATTCTTGGAGTGAAAGTGTGTGGGGAGCGAAGGATAGCTGGAAGGGACCTTACGACATCAAGGCAATGGTTGTAATCTCTCTTTCATATTCAATATGATACAGTAATATGATTTTTTCCTATAAAGCTTGTTGTGTTTTATTGTATGATTCCTTGATCACATACATAGGTTTATATTGAGTTTATGCTATTACTATCACTTTGGTTGGTTGTGTTCTTTTACAGGTTCATCATTGTATGAGCATTGGAATGGATCTAGGATGGCGATGGCGAGAGGAAGCGACATTTAAATGGTATGTCACTCATCCCTCTTTAGTTAGCAAATTCAATATCTAAAACTTAAGGAAAGCGTCATATTCTGGTGTGTTTTGTTCTAGATCCAGGTGGATCTAGGGAGATCAGTTAGTGTCCGCACCTACCGATTTGTCAGGTAACACCAAGCTTCCCCTAACCACTTGCCAGTACAATCCTCCCATACCAACAAGAGATTGAAGACTAAATCCCACCATGCATCTGGTAAAGGAAAAGTTGTCATTTCCCCTTCCTCACCCTCCGATGACTCTAGCAAATTCTTGTCTTCATGGATGCATCTAAGGGATGATTATTCCCATGTGATTAGTGAGGTAAATCCTAAAGGCTCTGCCCAACTCAAGGAATTTTCAGGGAAATCAGGAGGTGACAATAGCAACCAAGGAAAGGTTGCTTCACATACTGGAAACTATGGGTTTTAATTTTTATGTCAATTATTGTTTTATGACAGTGGTCTCCATGGATTTTTGACAACATGTTTCATTTTGGACAATAGGTCGTATTTTGGATATATGAGTATTAATTTGAATTATTTTCAAATTTTATGAACTAAAATTGTTAAAGAAAAATATGTTTTGAAGGGAGACACAAGGGGTGTGTTTTCTTAACAAATGGATTATGTTATGATGTGATGATAATGGATTATGTTATGATGTTACGATTTTTATTCACTAAAGGAGTCACAAGGGGGTCCCACCTATTAGTTATTATTTAATTATGACCATATTATGATTATTACATTTCCCCCCTTCCTTAACTAAAGTTAGTTAAGGCTTTATGTTAGCTTAACTAATAAGTTAGTTCAACTACTCTAACCAATTCTAAATTGTTAAAAGATGAACTGAGGGGAGGAACAAGAGGAGGATAGAAGCACAAAGCATGCTAGGGTTTTTTCTTTGAGTTATGTTGAGATAGTTCATCTTCCATTCATTCATATATTCATCATAGCCTAATTCTCTTTTGTGATAGAAGGGTCTTATTGTAGACAACGACATTCAGGGCTGAATCAAATCATTCAGACACTTGTTCTTTAGAGGTGTTGATCTATCTTTGATAGTCTGTGTAGACTTGTCTATTTGTGGATTAAATTTCATGACTGATAAAGGCTATTGTGCAGAGTCGAGTGGGCAGCAATTTGATCCAGCTTTTAGAGTTCAATTTTGGTTTTTTGTCAGAGGTCCTTTTGTATGTTCCATCGAGGATTTCTAAGTTTGACTTTGGTCCAATATTTTTGTGTGAAGTTTTGTAAAGACAATGAATCTTTGGTGAATTGGAATGAAATAAGGGATTGCTTTATGTCTCATCTACATTGATTATGATCTTGGTGTCTTTACTTCTGTTCTTACATTTATTTCAGCAACTGGTATTTTCAGAAAAATACATAAAAAGTGAATTTCCAGCAAGCTTTTTGTTGATAAAAGACTAGCCTAAGCACTTGTAATTAATACTCGTGAGTTAGGATATATATTTTTGTTGGATATAAACATAGGGTGATATTCCTGTCTACTTTACTTTAGCCAAGTAAAGTCTGAAAATGCTTGAGTAAGATCAATTCATATCTTGTCCTCAATAAGGTACACATACTAATCTTCTTTATTCTATGTTTTCTCTCTGTTTGGATAGTTTTGGGATAGCTTAGGATTAGGATTGTATTTTAAGGGAAGTCATTGCTCTGCCTATATTATGACCCAATATAGTAATAGGGGGATTTTCCCCGCTAGCAAAGACAAACAAAAAATAATGATTTAAATTAAAATATAGAAAATAGCTTCATCCATTCCATCAGGTCCATTCACAAAGTAAGAGAGAAATCATTTGAAGCAAGACACATAAGACACAATGTAAAGTGAAGGCCCAAAATAGAGGTCTTTAAATGATTTAAAACAATTAATTTCATAAATATGTAAAGGAAGAACATACTCAATATATCATGCTTTAATGAATGTCATGAACCACAAAATTTATGAGCTCCAAAAATAGCTCTCTGTGAAAATTCTTAAAAGAATATTACAATTTTGATTGTTCAAGATCAAATAAAATGTGTGCAAAAAAAAAACTACATAATATCCTTGATACTTAAACAATAAAATAAAATGTGTTTGTCCTCTTGTACTGGGATGGGGAACCTATGGACCATATATAGGATAGCAGAGGTAACCTGGAAGAAGAAAATAAACAATTAGGGATCGAATTTACATGAAAGAAATAGACGAATAAGTATGGATGACCGCATATTGAGATGAAAGAAAGGGAAATGCTTCTAATAAAAATGCACTCACAAAAAATGAAATTGGAACGTGATGGATGGATATTTCTCTCCCCTGTTTTTCTCCTTCGTAAAATATCCAAATATGTATCCCGAACCTGAACCTCACTGGTGTAACCACTTCTTGTAATTTATGGAGGATTAGTTATTGCATTCAACACATATTTGATCCAATTTTAAATATAATATTTTAATGCTAAAATTGTTATGTCTTGTTCAACCCAAAGTGAAATAAGTCATCCTCTGTAGCTTTGCATTTGGAGCATGATTCTTGTATTGAGGAAATATGGTTTTCATTATCATTAACAAATCTAACCAACCATCATTTGATCTCTTCTTCTAGGAAGATAGTGAGTTTATCAAAATCATTAGCCAATGAAATCTTGAGTATATTTAACTAGATTTCATCTGTTATTTGGTTAGCAATGTGGCCTCTCATAGTCTCATTGTTTGTGTTCCAATAATAATATGTCGAAATTACCTGAAAAATTCATCTTGCACTTGACATAAATGAAATGACACCTTATGTCTCCATAGTATAGGGTACTAGAACTGAACTAGATCATTATCAATATCAATATTACCCCTTGGGGGAAGTCATTCGAATACATTACAATAAACCAAATAAAAAACCAAATATGATGTCATAAAGAACCTTTGTCTTCATAAAATTAGAAAGATGGTAGGAAATTTCATTTGAAATAATTTTGGCCCAGTTGAAGACTAATCTCATCTGAATGGAGAAGTGTAGTATATATAGAAAATACCTTGGAATATAAGATGTAGTATCTTGTCCAGTGAGCGGTGAGAAGATCCAATAAAAATACCAATAGGGATTAAACAACATGAATATGTCAATATGTCTTATGTTGGATGGAATGACAGAGGATGGTGTCAGGGAATACTTTATAAAGTTTGCTCCACCACCTTGTGAACAAAGAAAATAATCTACGTCTGGAAGCTTGAGGACTTTGTCTAAAGTTGACAGTCGCAATATTTTTTTGAATATAGTAGGAGTTAACAAAACATGAGTCCTTCCATCTTACACAACTTGAATAATTTTTTTCTTAGTGTTGAACCTACTTGCACACAAGGAGATGAGATCTCTGAAATCAAAGAACTCTTGCATCTAACCTTCCTTAGCTAAACCAATTGTCCAAATTTTGTTGGTGAGTTTTTTCTCTGGGGTGAGACTAGAATACCACTAATAAGTTGTATAGACTAGTGAAAGTATTTATCCTAGCCAGCTAAGGAATTGAAAATATCTCTATAGAAAGGATCTTTCTTCTTTTTAGTTTCCATAGTTCCCCCGTTTTTCAATATACTTTGATATATATGAATATTATTGATATTAAGTATGGACCTTTAATTGATAGGTGGCTAAGATCATTAATAGTCCTTAATGAAATATCCCTTCAATATGTACACTTTCTTCCATAATGCATGTGAATTATTAATAGTAATTATCATTAGTAAAAAAATGATCTATGGGAAAAAATGATTGTTAAGCCTCATTTACTTATGACAACCATCTTTATATCATGGATCACAACATCATAAATGCACCATAAATCACCTCAAGAATGGAAACCACGAAAGGTTGCATGGTGGGAAAAGTGCTAAGTATGGCACATTCAATGTAGAGATAATGAAAAGAAACAAGTCTTGAAAAACACTCAGTCTTGTGGAAGCAAGAACTATGCAGAGAGAACTCATGTGGAGAAAAAGGTTGTTGTGAAAAAGGTTGATGCAGAGGAATGGTTTGCAGAAAAATGATTTTTTGATGAGTTCTCAGAATGGGACACAACTCAAAATAAACTATGTATTGGGCCAATGCCGAATACTATAAAAATAAAGTGTGGGGTCCTTATGTGGAGTGTAGAGAATATACTCAATGTGGGATGCGGAGTGTGAACTCGATGCAAGTTTTCTACGCATAGCACAAACAAGAAATCAAGAAAACAACTAAGTGTTGAGGAAGGGTATGATATTTTCATAAAGTAACATGGAAATGTGGAATGTATATGAAATGTGGAGGATAATGAATTGGGGAGTAAAGGGGAGCTCCTTCCTCATCCTCATGAATTGAGGATAAAATACAAAGGTTGAGACATGAAAATGGATCAACATTTTGGCTCCAACTGTGGGACCATGACCCCCTTGTGGATTGTTGAGAACCAAAAAGGCCCTTTCCTTTGGGCATGGAGTCAAGCAAAACTAATGAAGGAAAATATTAATTACAAATGATCAATATGAATATTGGAAGTGTAGAGTGGTCTATGATACATTGGTCATTTAAGACCAATAGGATGATTAAAAGAATAAATGTTTCAAATGCTACCCATTTACATGCATTTTTAGAAGTTCTACATCCATGCCTTTGAGAAAATATGAATTGAAACCATCAATTTTCTCTATCTAATAAGGACCAATCCATAGATCATACAAATTGGAGTGGAGAGATGGATTCTCTTTAGCCTTGTTCCATAATAATAAAAAAATGGACCTTTATGGAAGTCTTTAATTGTGCCACTTTGATCAAAGTGTTTCTTCATTTATTCTTTCTTTCTCTGTGTATTTGACATGGTTTATGATATTTTCTCGTCTAATTGAATCAACTGATAAAAATGATTTTGCAAGGGTGTAATTCCTTCTTCATATTCTATTCCAATGGTTATGGATAATGCAACTAATTCCAAATGTATTGGTAATATGTCATCCTTTCCATAGACTAGAGAAAATAGAGAATGTATGGTACTGCTTTTGGGTACGATCCTACTTTCCTGAAAACCATTTGTAATATTTCTATGCCAATATCTTTTGTTTGTAGAAAATTTCTTCTTGAGGATTTTTATCAAATATTTATTAGTTGATTTGGACAATCTATTACCCTATGGATAATATTTTGATGATTGTCCCATTGTTATACCAAACTTGCCACAAAAGGTTGTGAACTAGGAACCAATGAATATGGAACCATTATTAGTAATGAATTTCTTTGGAACATCAATCCTCGATAGAATAGTATCTTGGAAAAACTAGATGAGTTTCTCTAAACTAGCTACCTTTAATGTTATTGCTTCAATCCATTTTGTAAAGTAATCAATTGTTGTCAATATATAAGAATGACCTTTGCTAGATTTTGGATTTATGGGGATGATGACATATAATATCCATTGTGTAAAAGGACTATCTGCTGCGATAGTTTTTAAAGGCATAGAACCTATTTTCACCTTACCGAAAATATTTGTCAAGGTAGACATTTCCTTTCAAAAGCATGTACATCTCTAAATAAAGTAAGTCAATAAAACCTACTCTATTGTTTTTTGTGTGAAGTTACCATTGGATCAAAATTTCCACCACAAATACCCTCATGCATTTCCTTCAAAATTTTAGCATACTTTGAATGGTTGAGACATCTCAACATCATGCCATCAAAATTTATTCGAAATAAAACTCCAGAAATCAATACATAATGATTTCATTTCATTTTCAAATATCTCCTTTATTTTGTAGACATCCCAATAGGAAACTGTCCAAATTTTAGATAAAATATTATATCCTTATACCATTCATATTTTCCACCATTTTGTCTTGGGTAGAAAGATCTTTGTTCATAACAGATAGGTCCATGACCTTTTACATATTTCAATGGCTTTATTTTTATGCCACATTCTTGAAATTAGGCCAACCAATTGGCCTGCATTCCTTCTTTGGGTTGTTGAGATTGCATCATTTTGATAGGTGGATATGGTACATAAGATATTACATGTGAATCTAAGATACAGGTTGTGAAACAAGAGATAGCTTTGACCAGGGAAAATGTGTGTTTTTCCATAGGTTAATATTTCAATTCATACTCTTTTAAACCTTTACTCATGAAAGAAATAGTATTTTATTCCTTTTTATCATTTCTTTAAGTCCATATAGCAACAATATTTTCATCTAAGGAAAAAGAATATAAAATGAATTCTTTTTCAAAATTAGGGCTGACCAAAACTGGAGCAGTGGAAATTGTTGCATATTTGAGAAATATTTGTGTGCTTCATCCTTCCATTAGAAAACTTAATCATTCTTCAATAACTTATTCATTGGATTAACTATTGAAGCTTAATATAGAACAAATATTTGAACAAAGTTTATTTTTTCGAAGAAGGATTGCAAGGAATTATGATTCATTGGTGGCTTTAACTCATTCAAAGATTGGATTCACTATGGGTATATATAAATCCATTGTTTTCTTACAGTATGACCCAATAATTTTCCTTCTAAAACTGAGAAGATGTTTTTGGGGGATTTGAGGAAATCTAATATATTCTGCATCATTGAAAAACCGCTCTAATATGTTTCGAGTGAGATTGTCTTAATTTTGAATACACCACTAGATACTATTGGTAGTCATTCATTATCTTTCGAATCATATCAATGAAATCATGATCCAATTCCCTTTGGAAAGTAGCACCAACATTCATCATCCCGAAAGGCATTCTAACATATGCATATGCTCCCCATGGTAATGTAAAGGTTTTTTTGTGTCCATCTTCTTCTACTACTAGGATCTTATTGTATCCTGAAAAACTATCCAACATGGACATCAAGGTAGATCTAGTCACTTGTTGTAATAATATATCCACATTCGACAATGGATAAATATCTTTCAATGATGCTCGATTGAGATCCATGAAATTGATGAAAGGTTGATTTATCCATTTTTATTTCTAACCAAATTCAAATTAGAAATCCATTTGGAAATTCAAATCGAGAAAATGATACGATCTTTCTTCATTTTTTCAAGCTCAATATTGACCAAATGATTTAATTTTGGATTGATTATTCTAGGCTTTTGCCTAAAGGTTTTGGCTCCTTCCTTTAATGGTATGATATGGTGAATGATGTTTTTATCATACTCCTTTATATCATCATAAGTTCATGTGAATACATATTGAAATTATTTGAACATATGGACGTACTGATGTATTTCTTATTTAGTACGTATTGCCCCAATTTTTAAAATCCTAGGATTTTGTGTGTCACCGATATTAATCGTTTGGGTATCTTGGACATTTCCGAGTGAAGTTTCTTCAGTTGGATTAGAATTTTCAATTGATCATCCCTTGTAAACAATGATTCTAGTGTCACATATCCCTTTGGTAATGAAGTATTTTTGGTATTATCCTCAAGATGTGGTTGTATAATTTTATGTGTTTTGTCATATTCTTCAGTTGATGTAAGAAAACTTTCAATATGTTCATCATAGTTAAATACTTTCCAAAAATATTCATTATCTAGTACCGTGATGGGTGCCTAAATTGACATACTTTCAACACATGTCTAATACCTTTTTTCTTACCATTTTTTGTTGATCATTTCCTTTTTGATACTTTCCTTATCCAGTTTTGCCTCACCTTTCATTAAGGTATGAATCTTTCCCCATATGCCATTTACACGTTATTATTGAATATTTCTTAAAGGAACTTGTTACTTTCATGTACTAATGCTACTACAGAGGAGTAATCCAACTGCTAAAACTCCAAGAACACTCTATGTTGCTGTGATTATGGGCACAATCCAACTACTACAACTCTAAGTGCACTTTTTTTTGTTGCGACTCCAGACAAATGCTACAACTCCAAGAACACTCTCCATTGTTACGACTTTGAGTCTACCGTTGCCACAATTCCGAGTACAAATTATGCCAACAAAACATTTAACACTACAACTGGTAGTTAGGAAACATTCCACACATGGAAAAGCAACAGGAGGAAAGTGGAAAACTAGAAAGAGAAATTGGTTTTCCTACCAATTATCTCTCAACTAATCTAAGTCAGCACATGCTCGATTCTTACTAAAATTTGGCAATTTCAATGTAAACTGATGAACACTCAATTCTCATGGTTGTCCATCCATCCCTTTATTCTACTTTAGACATCAGTTGTACTATATAAAAACCCTAGATCCCTTGATCTAGGGGGATGAAGAATTATTCTAGCGATAACATTTAGTTGTTATTGTAACTTTCATATTTTGGAAATATAATTTCTATTCATCTCCTATACTCGTGTTGATTTTTTGGTGATCATGCAATTTTAATTTCATAGCTTAGTTCCTTTTCTAATGGGTTAGGGCCCCCTCCTTAGTCATGTACTTCATGTATATTAGCGTAGGATTTAGAATTTCAATCCTATTTGTTTTATTTCATAGTTGTTTTTCTTTCATAATCTATTGCAATTTTAGATTCATAGAATAGTTCTTTATAATTCAAGTGTGGTTGATGTTTAATTTCCTTATTACATAATTTTGAAAATATTAAGCTGGAACTCAATGCTTGATTCAATCCTCATAAGTTTACAATCACATACTTTTCTATAACTCATGTTTTTCACATCTTTGTAACCTTTGCACTATTGTTCTGTGGCTACAACTCTGAATTTTGGCAACTCGTATCATTACCGCCTTCAACATTATAGCTCTATAGTTGTAACTCATGTTGCTATAATTTGATTCGCATTGAAGCTTCATTGTTGCAAATCACATTGTTGCAAACCCTCTTGCAGCTGCAATTTATTTTGTTTTCCTTCTAACTTGTGATAGTTTTAGTCTTTAGCAGTTTGGGATTGAATATTGAATTTTTGTTGAATGTGAGAACATGTAATTGTTACAAAAAAACAGGATCATTATTAAACTTGACCAAGTCATCGGTGTAATTTAATAGGATCATAGCATAATTTAATTTTCACAAGTGTAATTTGATTTTCACGAGTATGATTTAATTTCCATAAGTATGATTTACTTTTTGAAAGAGATTTAATTTAAGCAATTGTGATGTACTTTTCACAAGTGTGATTTAATTTCCGCAAGTGTGATTTAATTTCAACAAGTATGATTTACTTTCTACGAGTGTGATTTAAATTTTTCAAGTGTGACTTTCCTTTCGTGCAAGTGTGATATTTAATTTTTTGCAACTCAAGAAATAGTATAGTTTGGTGACTCAATTAAGTATCTTAAATCATTCATTTGTGACATTAAAATTACTACAACTCTTTAGTGAAAACAACACTACTCTTTCATATACACTGGATGGTTGAGAAAGTGTTGTCATTGATGCCAAAATGGTTGTGTTTTTGGGACAGTGAGTGATGTGTCACTGATGTCAAAGTGACTTCTAGACTATTGATGTGGAAATAGGTGTTATTGAGGTCATTTGTTGAGTGATGTATTGTAGCTTCATGTATGTGTGTCTCCAACATGTTTGCCTACATGAATTTGGGATTTTGGTAATAACTGAAATTATGGTAATAGTATGTTGACTCTAGGAATTCAAAATTCTGGTAATACTTAAAATTATGGTAATAATGTGTTAGCTGTAGGAATTCAGAATTCTGGTAATAACTGAAGTTCTAGTAAAAACTAAAATTTTGGTGATAATGTGTTGACTGTAGGAGCTAAGGATTCTGATAATATTGTGTTCACACGGAGAGTTAATTTTTATGGAAGGAAATATGAAATGCTCTCTTGACATGGTCAATAAAATACTGTGGGTTTATACCATTGTATTGTTTTTTCTATAGGAAGCGAAACCATGGTAAAAATGTACAAGAATTAGTATAAATACTTTGTCAATCTGAAGAGTGGTGTGTGAAAATAATGATCACGAGGGGGGTTAACATGAGTTAAGACAAATGAGTAGATTAGAGAAGTAAGCATTGTGTGTGAGAAAAGTAAGAGTGCAACAGTGCTGGAAATAAGATGCTACAGGAATATGCAGTTACAGGAAAGTTTCTACAAGAAATAGGAATCTACAGGAATATGCAGTTATAGGAAATATGCTACAGAAAATATGCATCTACAGGAATATGGTGTTATAGAAAAACTACTACAGGAAATAGGAAGCTACAGGAAAACTACTACAGGAAATAGGCAGCTATAGGAATATGCAGTTACATGAAAGTTTCTCCAGGAAATAGGCAGCTACAAGAATAGGAAGCTATAAGAATATGCAGTTACAAGAAAGCTGCAACAAGAAATAGGAAGCTACATGAATATGAAATTACATGAAATATGCTACAGGAAATAAGTATTCGCAGGAGTCAATAATTACAAAACTGAATTTATAGGAAATAAATTGTCACATAATTGCATATACAGGAAATAAACAACTACAGGAATATGCAATACACGAAATAAGAATATATAGGAATACACAGTTACAGGAAAGCTACTACAAGAAATAGCCAGTCACAGGAGTCAAAAATTACATAATTGAATCTACAAGAAATAATTTGCTAGAAAAGTTCATCTATAGGAAATAAGTTGATGCAGGAATCAACATTTACATAATTACATCTACAAGAACTATTGTTATACAAATTGCATTTACATGATTTAATAAAGATGATATCTGAAGAATATGATATTTTTTTATTAGCCAAACATTGAATACTTTATTTCAGGGTTGTAGGGTGGTGCAAGGTTGAGGATTGATGTCCTCATCTATGTAACAGGTTGGTGTCTGGAAAGTGTGTGCTTGCAAAACTTTGTAAAGTGGATTGGTGTGTCTTGCAAGTGGGTGCAAAAATTTGTAAAGGGGATTGGTATCTTCAAAGAGTGTGTGCTCAAAAATATCGTAATCATAGGTTGGATCCTTGAATACATTAAAATAAGCTACTCTTTGGCTTTATCCCGTATGGGTTTCCACGTAAAATATTTGGTGTTCTGTGTTTAAATATATTTTGAATGATGATTTTCTATTCATTAAAGTTATTACTGGTTTAATATTGATAATAAGGGGAAATAAGTAAGAATATTGATTCAACCCCCCTCTTAGTATTCAACAATTAGTAATATGTTAGCCAAACTAGTGAACAATTACGAAGGAGATGTAGGACAAACTAGTGAACAATTACAAAGGAGATGCTAAGGATAAGTTATCCAAACTTCAAAATCACATAAACAATTTGAAAGCCTGAGAATGAGTGAAGATGAGAACATTACTAGCTTCTTTATCAGAGTAGATGAGGTTGTAAACACCATGAAAGGGCTAGGTGAAAATCTTGATGAAGTTGTAGTAGTTGAGAAGGTGTTGAGATCTCTCCCCTCAAGACTCGATGAAAAAGTTTCTGCTATAGAATAAATGCATGTTATAGATAAGCTGAATATGGATAGGCTCCATGGAATACTCACTCCCTATGAAATGAGGGCAAAGTAAGAGAAACAATATATAAAAGAATTATTTTTTAATCCATCATCCAAATCACAAAAACATCAAGATCATAACTACTCCAACCACATCTCAGATAAAGAAGAAGCGAACTTTGTGAGAAAGCTACAAAGGGGCTATAAAAATATAAAGGTATGTTTCCATTTAAATGTTTTAATTGTGGTAAGATAGGTCATTTTTTATCTAAGTTTACTTACAAAGAAAACAATGTTGATGAAATATAAGAAAAAGGAAAGAATAAGTCTAGAAGAAATTACAAGAAAACATTTTTTAAGAAGAAAATATTTTACTCAAAAGAGGATAACAATATCTTTAGATGTTGAAGAAGAATATGAATATAATGCAACCGAAGACAAAAAATGTCTTATGGCACTTGAGAATCATATTTTTGATCTAGAGAATACTAACACAGAGGAAGATGAGGAAATTGTTGATATGGAAAGTGAACTTGTTAGTGCTCTGGAGGAAATATATGAGCTTAGGAGAAAGAACAAACAACAGAAAAAAAAATTGCAAGCCTACAATGAAAGATACAATGAGAATAATTAAGAAACATTCCTTTTAAAAACATAACTAGAAGAGACCAAAATAGTGGAGTAAATACTAATGAACATGTTAAAATAGAGAGATAACAATTGTGAAAGATTAGAAGAAAAAGTTGTATCTCCGAGAAATGATCTAGAGAAAAATAAGGCTCGGAGGAATCTAAATCTAAAGCTCATAAATGGATATGAAACTTTGGACAACATTCTCAACACTCAGAAATCACCAGCTGAAAAGATATGAATTGGTTACAAAGAGAGACACAAAGTTGTCAAAGATGAGTCAAGAAACAACACATCAAAAGAAGAGGAATCCAAAATTTATGTCAATTCTCTCAAAGGAAACCAACCTGAAAAACCAAAGGATGAAGGAAAAAATCAGCAGAAACAAATATAGACCCACCACACAAATAACTACGGATCAATGATGCAACATAAGTTAGAATTTGACTAATTCAGCAAACAAGGATCAATCCCTTCAAGAAGGTTCTTCACTCCAATGTATCCAAATATTTTCTATGGATTTTTTTTTCATGTCAAACTTTTGGCATATGGCTATAAATTGCAGAGCATATAGATATGTCATAAATTTACAACATCAAATTCCTATAACTCAAAACTCTTACAAAAATGTTTTTTCACCACTCTTGGATGAAATTGAATGAATATATTCAATAACTTTGGACATAAGGAAAATTAATGTAGAAGCAAGATGTTGTCTTCCTTTAAGAAAGATAAGAAAGAAAAATTTACTAAGATTTGGAAGAAGAAGAGAAAAAACAAAAAAGAGTGTGGATTATCCCTATATGCTAAAAATCAATAAAATCAATTGTACATTGACAGTGGTTGTTCCAAGCATATGACATGAGACAAGAGTAATTTTGAATCTTTAAATGAAGAAAAAGGGGGTAGTGTTACTTTTGGAAATAATGCTCCAACAAGAATTAGAGGAAAGGGGATTGTTGTATTGGACAAGGGAAAGACCAAAACACATAATGTGTTGTATATGAATGGTATAAAACATAATCTTTTGAGTGTTAGAAAAATGTTTGATCAATGATACAATGTTCTTTTTCATTCAACAAGTTGTAAAGTAATGAATTTTGATTCATGAAAGACTAGTGTAAAGGAAATCAAAACTCCAAGAAATGTATATGTACTGGAAGGAGGCAAAGAAAGATTTTGCATGGGTAAAACTAATGATATTTGTTTATGGAACAAGAGGATCGATCATCTCAGTTTCATCCAACTGGTTAAATTAGGAAGAAAGAGTGAATTTTGAGATATTCCAAAAATTTCCAAACTTGAAAATGTTGTTTGGAAATAATGTCAATTTGGAAAACATTCAAGAGTTCATTTCAAAGAAAAGGAGCATCCTACAACACGACCTCTAGAGATGATCCATACATATCTTTTTGGACCCACTCAAACACAATCCCCATAAGGTGAGAAATAGTTCATGTTGTTGATTGATGATTATACTAGGATGATATGGGATTGCTTATTGAAACACAAGTATGAATCCTTTGAAAATTTCATGCTTTTCAAAGCACAAGTAGAAAATGAAATGGATCTAAGAATTAAATTCTTAAGGTCGAATAGGAGATGATAATACACATCTAATGAGTTCAATGAATTCTACGAAAAATATGGGATCAAGAGACAATTTTCATTAGAAATAACCCCTCAATAGAATGGGGTAGTGGAAAGGCTAAACAAAAGAGTTCAAGAAATGGCCAGAGCTATGCTTAATGAATCAAAGGTACCCAACACGTTATGGGGAGAGGCTATTCAAACTCCAGTCAACATTCTTAATAGAGTTCACATAAGAGCAAACAACAATAAAACCCCCTATGAACTATTGCATGGAAAACCAACCTCTATAAATCACTTCAAGAGTTTTGGAAGCAAATGTTACATTAAAAGGAATGAAAATTATTTAGGAAAATTTGAATCCATATCTAATGAAGGTATCTTGTTGGGATACCCCTCCAAAATCAAAGGTTAAAAGTGCTACAAAAGATACTCCACAAGATAGTTGAAATCATTGATGTAAGAGTTGATGAGGGAGATTTTCATCCAAGGGGATAACAACACCATAATGATCAATATGATGAACCAATCAGCCATGAGCCTTAAGAGGATGAATTAGAAGATCATCAATAACAAGAATAATCAGAAGAAGAAGAGATAATAGAACTACCACATCCAAAGACACCATCAAAGTATGTTTAGAAACATCATCCAGAGACTAAAATTCTTGGTAACAAAGAAACAAGGGTGCAAACTAGAAGAAATCTTATAGGAACATCCAACTCAGAATTTTTTTCTCTATTGTCAATGATTGAACCTAATAAGTTTTCACAAGAAATTCAATATGATGATTGGGTCAAGGCAATGAATGAAGAAGCAAATCAAATATAAAATAATGAGACATGGGACCATGTACCAAGACCCAAGGACAAAAATGTAATTGGAACGAAATGGGTTTTTAGAAATAAGTTGAATGAAGATGGGTAGATAGTTAGAAAAAAGTCTATACTTTTATGTAAAGGATATGATCAAGTAGAAGGAGTGGATTTTGAAGAAAAAGTTTCTCGTGTTGTGAGAATTGAAGAAATCATCATGTTTTTAGATTTTTCTTGTCATAGAAGATTCAAATTCTACCAAATGGATGTCAAATCAACATTTTTAAATGGTGATTTAAAGGAAGAAGTCTATGTGGAGTGGCTAGAGGGGTTTTTGTTGTCTAACAACAAATATTGTGTCTAAAAATTAAAGAAATATATATATGGGTTAAAACATGCCCCAAGAGCTTGGTACTATAGAGTAGACATATATTTGCATCAGCAAGGTTTCAAAATGGGGATTGTAGACAATAATCTATACATCAAGGTTGAAGGTAATAATTTGGTAATTACTGTTGTATATGTTGAGGACATAATTTAGGCAACAACATTGAACTAATGAGTCAATGGTTTGTAGCTGTTATGCAACAAGAGATTTATATGTAAATGCTAGGAGATCTATCATTCTTTCTTGGTTTACATATTCATTAGTTAGAAAAAAGAATTTTCATTTCTCAAAGTAAATACCTTAAAGAAATTTTGAAAAAGTTCGGCATGCAAGATTGTGCACCAGTGACCACTCCTATGATTACAGATTGCAAACTCATCAAGGATGATGATTCTCTAGAGGTGGATCAAAAAATGTATAGGTATATTATAGGGAGTTTACTCTATCTAACATATTCAAGGCTCAATATCATGCAAGAAATTGGTTTAGTAGGAATATTTCAATCAAATCCCAAAGAAACTCATGTGCATGTAGTAAACAAGATATTCAGGTATTTACAAGGAACCATTAATTATGGCTTGTGGTATCCAAAGGACATAGATCTTATTCTTAGAGCTTATATAGATTCAAATTGGGTGGGAAATGTTGATGATAGGTAAAACACCGATGGAGGTGCATTTTTTATTGGAAATTATTTGGTTTACTAGCTTAGTAAGAAACAAACTTCCATTTCTCTATCCATAACTAAAGTAGATTACATAGCAACAACATCATGTTGTACTAAGGTACTATGGATCAAAAACAATCTCAATGACATTCAAGTACCTTGTCATCAACCTATTTCTATTATGTGTGATAACACAAGTGCAATCAAAACCTCTAAAAATATTGTTCAACACTCTAAGACCAAACAAATTTCCATCAAGTATCATTTTCTCATAGAACAGGTTTAGGATCAAGTTGTCAAATTAGAGTATGTTCCCTCAAAATATTAGATTGAGACATATTTACTAAGCCATTACCTAGAGAATCTTTTGAGTATCTCATACAGAGCTTAGGAGTGATCTCTTCTTCCCTCCTTCAGTAAAGGAAACAATATATCATTGTATTTCACCCCTTCCTAGGTGCATTGTTGAATCATGGTCTAAGGTGGAGCAACATCGAATAAGGAACTATGCAAAAGGATATGAAGCATCAAGATAAGGGGGGCAATTTCAGAAAGAAAGAAAAGGTAGCATAGTCAAAGGGGGAGAATTCCATGTTCCCAACATGTATACTCAGTCAAGAAGAGTGCTCCTTTTTTCATTGGTGTCGAAGGGGGAGAGGAACAGTAAAAACATGTTGTTTCAAAAGTACAATGATAGGGGGAGAAAATCAACAACATAATATACAAGGATTCCTGACAAGGAGATGATTGGTAAATAAGTTTTTGGTTTTACTAGGTTGCCATCAATGTAAAAGGGGGAGATTGTTGAGAAAGTGTTGTCTTTGATGAAAAAATGGTTGTGTGTGTGTGTGACAGTGAGTGATCTGTCATTGATGTCAAATTGACTACTATAATGTTGATGTGGAAATAGGTGTTATTGAGGTCATTGATTTAGTGATGTATTGCAGTTGCCAGTATGTGTGTCTCTAGCATGTTTGTCTAGAGGAATTTGGGATTCTGGTAATAACTGAAATTTTAGTAATAGCATGTCGACTACATGAATTCTAAATTTTGTTAATACCTAAAATTATGGTAATAACATGTCGACTGCAAGAATTCAGGATTCTGGTAATAATTGAAATTCCAGTAATAACTGAAATTCCAGTAATAATGTGTTGACTATAGGAACTCAGGATTCCGATAATAATGTGTTCATACAACACGTTAATTTTTATGGAAGACAATCTAAAATTCTCTCTTGACATGGTCAATAAAATACTGTTGGTTTATACCATTGTTGGACACTTGGGCCGAGCCAGGTTTTGATCTCAATAAGTTTCCAATAAAACCCTCAAACTATCGGCCCTCATGGTAAACTAGAAGGAATCGTTGTGCACAGAGTACACAACACAATCTCACCCGAGACAGATTTATGGGGGAGTGCAATACTAAGGTGTTTTCAGTCCAATAATGGATTGGGACTATATTCTGATCCTTTTCCTCATGCATCAACATTATTATTCATTCATCTAAAACAAGTATTCATTCATTCATCTAACTATGCATGCATGCTATGATTAGCTAAGTAAACATTCATTCTTTAATTGGTACATAACATCAAAAAAAC
>ML794708.1:16186-34552 GCA_009831015.1 Picea engelmannii
CATTTTTGTTTCATGATCAAAATATGCTAGGAGTTTGCTTGATAAGTTCAAATGAAAGATTGTAAAATCTTGTCTACACCTATGAAGAAAGGGCTGAAGCTTTTAGCCAAGACTGATTCTAAGTTAGTTAATGAGTCAGTCTATAGGTAGCTAGTGGGGAGCTTGATATACCTTATAGCCACTAGCCTTGATTTTGTGATGTCCTGTTCTCTAGAGTAGGCCAGCAGGGAGTGACTTAGTAGCTTGTGTTCCTGTAGACTATAGTTAGGCAAAAACAGGGAACAAGATGGAGAAATAAGGGTGAATTGATGGCTAAACGATGAATTGAGCCAAAATACTTAGGAAAAGTCACTTAAGCCTAAGTCAACGAAGAATTAGAATGAAAAGGTGCTAAAGGGGGACTTAATTAATTAATTATTCACCTTAGGAGGAAAAGCACCTAGCTTAAGTGAGGTCAATGGTGAATTAGGTTGGGAATGATATAAAGTGAGGACTCTGGCCTAATTTCTGATTATGCATTGTTATGATTTGATGTTGAGAGTTCCCAAAGGAGGAGAGGATTCGACTTTACTGTTTTGTGGATTTCTGGAGGAAACCACAACCATTGATCGGTTTCGGTGTTGAGAGACACACCCTAGCCCATCGGAGATACCATCCAGGTATTTCACCGTGACATTCAAGAGCATCTAGTTACAGGGGGCGCAACTCAACCAGTGAGGGCGCAAGTCAGATTGAGGGTTTGTGGAGCTGCACGAGGACATAGCTCTGATTACATTTTCCTTTCGACCCAGTTGAGATCCAGTCAGGGCGCTTAGATTGAGCTACTTTCCATCAGATTCCGACGGTGGAATCATTCAAAGCGCACCATCCAACCATTTAGGGCACAACTCTTCCAGACAGACATTTGGGGTTGCATGCAGAGTATCATAGCAGATTTGGGGAAACCCTTCCGACCTAGTTCCGCATTTGGCGAGACGATTGTTTTGAGCCCTATAGCAGCAGATTCCGCTGGTGGAATCCTTTGGGGCGCATCCAGTGTCTTAGAGGTACGCAAACTCCCTAGGGGTCCAGATCCAGTGCCTTAGAGACTAGATCCGAGATCCAACACTCATCCATTTCAATCTAGAGGCCAGGGCGCTTCTATTGGAGCAGTTTCCAGCGCATTTCGACGGTCGATTCTTTCGAACGAGTTTTCCAGCTGGTAGCGGTTACTGTACTTCTCCGGAATCGCATATTTTTGCCGATCTATCCGTGCATGCATCAGATCTGTTATTATCTTTTGATCACGGGTATTTTGATGTTATTTGTTTGTATTCCAGTGACGATCCATGAGATCTAGCTGATGATTATATTCTATATTTCTAGTATGCTATTGTATTTCCATGCTTGAGTCGTATAATACATGTTATTGAGCAATTGATGTTCTTTACTTCCGCATGCATCCTTTATATGCAGTTTAAACCATAAATACGCAACATGCACATGCAATACGCAACATGCACATGCAATAACCCACATGCATATGCAATAACCATCAAGATCTCAAACATACAACTGAAACACATCTAGAAAACCCCCAGTGTATAAGATCTGCAAGACAAAACATTAGATCAGTAGCAAATATCTTGATCAACGGGATCAAGGATATTTCAGTGGTATCAGAGCTTTAGTCTTGCCAGCCTGTGACTAAAGACAATGAGTACAGCAGAAGAACCAGATGGTCGTGAGCACGTAGGCGACGAATATGTCGCTTATAGCAGGCGCGAGGAAAGAAAGTCTAGGCCTAAATTTCCTCCTTTCCCTCCCAGTTCAGAGGAAGAGGAAAAGGCGCACAGAGAAGCAGAGAGAAGAGCAGAGCGCGAGGTCGAGCGCGAAACAAAGAGGAGGCTAGGTGACAAATATGAGCGACCAGAGGGCAGTGGTAAGGCCTCCATGGATCCATATGCAACCTTCATGCAGGTTATCGGTGATATGTTAGCTAGTCAGCGGACCATGTCACAGTCCTTGGCTCAGGTAGCTGATAGATTGGCCATGGCAGACATCCAGGGCACACAAGCCCCACATGCAGCATAGGGGAACTCAGGAGCAGGTAGTAGACCCCAGTCACCCACTCGCACATACACCCCTGTGTGTAGGATTCCACGTCCGTTGTTTCCCACTTTCCAAAGGGCACCCCAGGTAGCAGCACAGACACCGATAGCACAGAGACCGCCCACTCATGCAGAGGACATTGCAGAGTATCGGAGAGAGTATGCAACATTGGGCCGTGACTTCCATCAGGATATGACCCTGATCGAGTATTGTGGGCTTAGACTCAGGAACCGCCCCAGAGAGCTACAAAGAGGAGGGCCGCAGCCGCCGCAGCAGGGGCATAACATTGACTATACCTTCTTTCGATGGATCGTCCAAATGCACTGCCAGATCTTGGGTACAGAAGCTTGACACCTACTACAAGCTCAACCAGATGACAGAGACAGAGGCCATCAGTTTCGCCACCTTACACAGAGGGTGAAGCACACGAGTGGTGGTATCATGGATTGGTGACATAGGGCCACAGTCGTATCACCTCCTACCGAGAGTTCACAGAGAGACTCGTGGACATATTTGACAGGAGGGATCCAGAGATCCATTTCAGAGATCTAGCCCAGTTGAGACAAATTGACACAGCAGAGGCATTCATCTCAGAGTTTCAGAGGGTAGCAGTGGCAGTGACAGACATATCCGAGCCCTGATTGGTCATGCTATTCACAGAAGGGCTCACAGAACCCTTGAGAGGATGGGTGAAGGCCTACCGACCTCATACCTTGCAGGATGCCATCAGACGCACTAGAGACTTGGCGGACTCCGTGCCAAAAATTAAACCATTTACCAAACCCTTTGTACCATAGAGAGACAAGGATCAGAAGAATCCATAGAGGGAATGGAAGGGCAAGCCCAAGTTAGATGATATGAGACAGGAATTGATGAGGAAGAAGCTTTGCTTCTCGTGCAGAGACCTGTGGGTCCTAGGGCATAGATGCATGGGAAAGGGGTAGATCCACTACATTGAAGTGGAATCGGGCAGCGAGGAGGAGGATGAGGATACTGAGCAACCGACAGACAGTGATTCAGAGGCTGAGATCATTCATGAGCCAGAGCAGTAGCCGAAGAAACCTCAGATACCGGCAAGGGCACAGCCTAAGGAGGAGGCAAAACCTCGTAGAGAGGTGAAAGGGGGAACCATAGCCACCCTTTCAGGAGCACCCAGGTACAACACTCTCATGCTCAAGGGCCTTATACAGGGGCAACACATGACAGCGTTAGTTGATGGTGGGGCACCCACAACTTCATAGATGCATCCTTAGTAGCCAGGAGGGGGTTACGCACGGAGGAGTTTGAAAGATTCCATGTAGCAGTGGCAGATGGATACACGATGACTTGCTTGGACATGATCCCTGACCTAGAGGTCAAACTAGGCAACTACACCTCGACAGACACATTCTATGTAGTTGAGCTGTCAGATACTGATGCCGTGCTAGGGGTACAGTGGTTTTATTCGTTGGGGGAGATTGGGTTCAACTATCAGACGTTGACCATGAGCTTCAGAGATGCCAGTGGATCGAGAGTTTTGCTGAGAGGCATGTCTACAAGGGCACCTCGAGCAGTGTCGGCAAAGAGGATGGAGAGGATCTTTCGTCACGGTGATGTGGCTTACGCAACAGAGTGTTTGATCACCACACGAAAGGACTCAGAGGGTAGGGAGCAGTACCATCCACAGATTAGGGAGCTTTTGGATCAGTATGAGCTAGTATTTGGACCGATACCACCAGGGAGACCGCCAGACAGGGGTTTTGAGCATATGATTGAGTTAGAGGTAGGGGCTACATCGGTAATTACAACATCCTATAGTCACCCCAAGAAATTTAAGGACGAGATTGAGAAAGCAATCAAAGAATTGCTTGCTATGGGGCACCTCAGGCCCAACATGAGTCCTTTTGCATCTTCAGTCGTCCTGGTACTGAAGAAGGATGGCACATTACGGATGTGCATCAATTACAAAGCGCTCAACAAAAAAACGATCAAGAATCGGTACCCTATTCCACGCATAAAATAGCTGATGGATGAGTTACATGGGGCAGTCTTCTTCACGAAGATTGATCTACGGTCAGGATACCATCAGATCAGCATCATGGAGCAGGATATTGAGAAGACAACTTTCCGATACCATTTCGAACACTTTGAGTTCTTGGTCATGCCGTTTGGACTGACCAATGCACCAACCACTTTCCAGTCTTGCATGAACCACATCTTCAGGGACAGTTGAGTTAGTACCTTTTGGTTTTCTTCGATGATATTTTGATCTACAACAAGACATGGGATGAGCATCTAGCACATTTGGGGGAGGTCTTGGATATTATGCAGGCACAGTCTTTATATGCCAAGGAATCCAAATGTGAATTTGGCATGAGAGAACTACTGTACTTGGGGCATATCATCAGTGGGCAGGGAGTACAGGTTCATCAGGAAAAGATTAGGGCCATTGTGGATTGGTCAGTGCCCAAGAATCTCACGTAGCTGAGAGGATTCTTTGGGTTATGCAGTTACTACAGGCTGTTCGTCAAGGGTTTTTCACAGTTGGGAGCACCACTCACCGACTTGACCAAGAAGGGTGCTTTTCATTGGACAGAGGAGTCACAACAGACATTCGACAAAATGAAGGAGGTTATGAGCACATGCCCTGTTCTAGCCCTTCCAAACTTCTCGCAGCCGTTTGTCTTAGAGTGCGACGCATCAGGGGTGGGGATTGGAGCAGTTTTGGTGCAGGGGGGCCACCCCATTGTGTTTGAGAGCAGAAAGCTCAATGAGTCGGAGAGACTCTATCCTATTTACAACAAGGAGATGCTAGCGATCATGCATGCCTTAACCAAATTCAGGCAGTATCTGGTTGGCAGTAGGTTTGTAGTGAAGACTGATCATAACAGTCTCAAGTATTTCCTTGATCAGAAAGACCTCAGTGAGAGGCAGCAGAAGTGGGTCTCAAAGATCCAAGCCTTTGACTTTGACATTGAGTATGTCAAGGGAAAAAGGAATATCGTGGGAGATGCCTTGTCTAGGAGGCCAGCAGGATGTTCGATGATGGACATTTGTACAGATTGGAAAGCTCATTTGTTGGTGGAATACTCCAAAAACAAATTTGCTTGTGAGGTGATGGACGGACAGGTGATTGATGATAGATACTGGGTTCTTGATGATGTCATTTTCTACAAGGATCGGATCTACTTGGTTCGAGAATCCACCCTAAAGGGGAAAATTCTGAAGTTATGCCATGATTCGCCTACATCAGGGCATCAGGGGTACTTCAAAACATATAAGCAGATCAGGGAGAGATTCTCATGGAAGGGTCTCAAGGATGATGCCCTGAAACACATACAAGAGTGCACGACTTGTCAGCAGAACAAGTTCGAGCAGAAACACCCCGCAGGGCTACTACAACCTCTACCCATTCCAGAGCAGAAATGGGAGAGCATTTCCATGGATTTCATTACAGGCCTTCCTAGAGTGCAGGGCAAGGACTGTATATTTGTGGTGGTCAACAGACTGACCAAATTTGCACATTTCTTCGCCATACCCACAGACTACAAGGCCATACAGGTAGCAGAGTTGTTCTTCAGGGAGGTATTTCTGGTTGCACGGGTTACCCAGGCAGAGAGTCAGTGATAGAGATGGGCGCTTCATCAATGCATTTTGGCAGGAGCTTTTCAGGTTTACAGGCACAGAGCTAGGCACTAGTACCAGCTACCACCCACAGACAAATGGGCAGACATAGATCGTCAACAAATGGGTGGAGGGGTATCTGAGGAACTATGTGGGGGGGCAACAACGCATTTGGGTGAAATGGTTACATATGAGTGAGTATTGCTACAACACAACTTACCATATGTCTATCAGGATGTCACCATTCAGGGCATTGTATGGATACGATGCACCCTCCTTTATGGAGACTGTGTTTGGGGACAATAGGGTCCCGGGGGCAAAGGACTGGGTGGAGGAGAGTCAGAGGATTCTTCAAACAGTGAGGGAGAATTTGCAGTCAGCTCAGAACCAGCAAAAGATATATGCAGACCGACACAGGGTTGAGCGCAGTTTTGATGTAGGGGATTTGGTTTTTTTGTGATTATAGCCATACAGACAGTCCTCCTTGAAGAGGAGCGGAGCAGAAAAGATGAAGCCAAAATTCTACGGGCCATACAGAGTCATCAGGAGGATAGGCGAGGTGGCATACGAGCTAGAGCTACCAGAAGGTAGTAAGATTCATAACGTCTTTCACGTCTCTTGCCTTAAAAAGGCCGTGGGACAACAGGTTAGCATTTCAGAGGAGTTGCCACCCTTGGATGAGGAGGGTCAGTTGGAGCTAGTGCCGGAGGAGGTACTAGAGCAACGAGAGCGCAGACTGAGGAGCAGGATCATCAGGGAGTGCTTGGTTAGATGGAGGGGTCTTCCAGTGGAGGATGCCACATGGGAGGGAGAGCATATCTTACAGCACCCAGGATTGATGTTGCTTGAGGACAAGCAATCTCGGGAAGGGAGGACTGTGATGTCCCGTTACCTAGAGTAGGCCAGCAGGGAGTGACTTAGTAGTCTATGTGTTCCCGTAGACTATAGTCAGGCAAAAACAGGGAACAAGATGGAGAAATAAGGGTGAATTGATGGCTAAACGATGAATTAAGCCAAAATACTTAGGAAAAGTCACTTAAGCCTAAGTCAACGAAGAATTAGAATGTAAAGGTGCTAAAGGGGGACTTAGTTAATTAATTATTCACCTTAGGAGGAAAAGCGCCTAGCTTAAGTGAGGTCAATGGTGAATTAGGTTGGGAATGATATAAAGGGAGGAATTTGACTTAATTCATGATTATGCATTGTTATGATTTGATGTTGAGAGTTTCTAGAGGAGGAAAGGATTCGACTTTACTGTTTTGTGGATTTCTGGAGGAAACCACCACCATTGGTCGGTTTCACTGTTGAGAGACACACCCTAGCCCATCGGAGATACCATCTAGGTATTTCACCGTGACATTCAGGAGCATCCAGTTACAGGGGGCGCAACTCAACCAGTGAGGGCGGAAGTCAGATTGAGGGTTTGTGGAGCTGCACGAGGACAGAGCTTTGATTACATTTTCCTTCCGACCCAGTTGAGATCCAGCCAGGACGCTTAGATTGAGCTACTTTTCATCAGATTCCGACGGTGGAATCATTCAGAGCGCACCATCCAACCATTTAGGGTGCAACTCTTCCAGACAGACATTTGGGGTTGCATGCAGAGTATCATAGCAGATTTGGGGAAACCCTTCCGACCCAGTTCCGCATTTGGCGAGACGGTTGTTTTGAGCCCTATAGCAGCAGATTTCGCTGGTGGAATCCTTTGGGGCGCATCCAGTGTCCTAGGAGGTGCGCAAACCCCCCAGGGGTCCAGATCCAGTGCCTCAGAGACTAGATCCGAGATCCGACACTCATTCATTTCAGTCTAGAGGCTAGGGCGCTTCTATTGGAGTAGTTTCCAGCGCATTCCGACGGTCGATTCTTTCGGACGAGTTTTCCAGCTGGTAGCGGTTACCGTACTTCTCTGGAATCACATATTTTTGCCAATCTATCCGTACATGCATCCGATCTGCTATTATCTTTTGATCACGGGTATTTTGATATTATTTGCTTGTATTCCAGTGACGATCCATGAGATCTAGTTGACGATTATATTCTATATTTCCAGTATGCTATTGTATTTCCATGCTTGAGTCGTATAATACATGTTATTGAGCAGTTGATGTTCTTTACTTCCGCATGCATCCTTTATATGCTGTTTAAACCATAAATACGCAACATGCACATGCAATACGCAACATGCACATGCAATAACCAACATATACATGCAATAACCCACATGCACATGCAATAACCATCAAGATCTCAAACATACAACTGAAACGCATCCAGAAAACCCCCAGTGTATTAGATCTGCAAGACGGAAAATTAGATCAGTAGCAAATATCTTGATTAGCAAGATTGGGGATATTTTAGATTTGAGTTACATTGCGAGCTTCATTTCCAGATTCATGACTGTGCCGAAGGTAGAGCATTGCATTGTAACGAAGAGGGTGTTGAGATATGTGGAAGGGACACTTGGCTTTGGCATTTTGTACAATAGAAGCAAAGACCCTAGGTTTTGTGGGTATACAAATTCAGATTGGGCAGGTTGTGTGGATGATAGAAAATCAACTTTTGGATGTGTATTCAACCTTGGCATGGGTGTAATCACATTGGTTGGCAATAAGCAACATGTAGTAGCCCTTTCATTGACATAACCTAAATATCAAGGAGCAGTGAAAGGAGCATATGAGGCAGTTTGTCTTAGGAAGATGCTTTCAAACATGAAGATGCAGCAGATAAGTCCAACACCCCTACTTTGTAACAATCTAGGGGTGGTCAGACTAGCCAAGAATCCAATCTTCCACGATCATACCAAGCATGTTGAGATACATTGCCACTTCATCAGACAACTTGTCGAGGATGGATCTATTGAGTTGTGGTATTGTCTCACATAGGACCAAACTGTAGATGTTTTTACCAAGTCTTTGGGTCTTGAACAATATTTATAATTTTGGGATAAGCTTGGTGTAGTTAGTAGATTGACCATTAAGGGAGGGTGTTAAAGTAAATGTCAGATTATAATGGTCAATTAGATATTAGACAGAGGCATTAATAAAGTCACTTCAATGACTTTATGTTATTTTATTCTTTTATGCTTTATTTCACTTTAGTGTGTTTCTCGATCTATCCCACGTTCATAAAGTGGATCGACTTGACTCGCTTTTAGAACTTTATAAGAAAGCTTTTGCTTTCTCATTCATTAATGCAATCTTGGTTTCCTTTACGTGTGCGTGTTATTGTGATAAATAATTGTAGCAATTGTGGCGAGAAATGGTTGCTAAGTCATAGATGTGCATCAAAACATTTATTCCATTACATCATGCATGCCTGGATTATTACAAAATCAACTACTCAAATCTCATGTGTTTGGATTAAAGCCTCACATAAGGAACACTTTAGAGATGCACAATAATAAAACCATGGGAAAAGCCAGACAAAAAAAAATGGCAAAATTGAAGTTTAGCAATTCAATGTTAAATGTATGATAAAAAATATCCTAGTCAAAAGCAAACCTCTAGAATTCAAATGAAGAAAATTGAGATATGTTTCACCACATAAGAGCGAGTAAAATAATCAACAAAGCTCAACATTTGAAGGTAAGAAGGATAACAATCATAACAATTGTGATAGGAAATGCTCGCTAAGTCACATATGTGCATCAAAATGCTTATACCATTGCAAAATTATAGATGGGAAAGAAGTAAAGATTTTTGATGAAAGAGACATGCTAGAATCCGAGGACGATGAAAACTTACCGAAAGTGTCATTAACAACAATCATGTGCACTAGGAAAACTCGTAAGAAAGGAGAATCGTGGTCCCATAATGAAGTTATAGGTCAAAAAGAAGTGCAACCATTTATAGTGAATTATACTCCACCTAGTAACAATTGTAATATCCAGAACTCTAGGGGTAAAAAACTCATGATATCAGTTGTTGCAATCACATGAAGAATGGAACCAAGGACCTTAAAAATCAAGGGAAGCATAAAGAATAAAAATATCACAATATTGGTAGGCTCTGGAAGTACACACAATTACATGGAGTTAAATATCACAAAACAATTAAACCTTTTGTATATCTTGTGAAGGATCTCATTGTTAGAATTGCCAATCGGAAACAAGTCAAAGGAATAAGAGGATGCCATACAGTTTCTGTACAGATACAAAACTTTGAACCACAGTTTTAAAAATCGGAACTGACACCGGAACCGGTCGAGGGTCCAACCGGAACCAGTAATTAACCGGTCAAACCGGTTTCAATGAACCTGTTTTTTAAAAAATACATAAAATATTTAATTTTTAACGAAAAAATATATTTTAACTTGGAATGGAAAAATATCATACGGATATTCCATTATCGTAAGATATCTTGTAATTACAATGACATCACTTCAATAACAACTACAAGCTAGAGAAGGACCATGAGGCATGACACTAAAAGTCTGAAACCATCAAAGATGTTATTACCAAAGTGAGGGAGGATGTTATCACATCAACTTAAGGACTTGCCACTCAAAGGTAGGTTCCTAATGAGCAAAGCTTTTGGTGAATGCTCATAAATCAATTTTGTCTCGCCATTATTAACCATGTGGGAATATATACAACACACACATACATGTGGTGAGGAAGGAGAGTATTAATGTGGAAAAATATGTTTGACGAAATTTCTTTAATAAAATGAATGCAAAATACTTGTGGAAAAATAACATAATTGCATAGAAATTCATAAAATCCCTTCCTAGCTCTATTGGGGATATTACACATTCCCACATTATATTGACACTATTGTACTCAACAGTCCCATTGACCTACTTTTGTGGTCATTTGTTGGACATTAATACATTATCTTAGCTTATCTTATCTATCTCAGTCCAGGTTCATCTCTAAAATATATTATCCGACAATGTATACCGCCTCTCATTGATTGATGACTCTGTTGGGGATTCCTCTACTTCGAACTATGAGGTACCTTGACATTTACATTTTATTTTGACATGGGTTTTGTATTTGTTTTACTTTTATTACTATTGGTTAGCTCCTTAGCTATCGATGATTGATGAGGACAAGGATAGCTCTTTTCCACCTCTAGTGTTTACTGTCGAGTAGTGATTCTCTCATTATTAGGGTTTTATCCTCTTGGATTGACCCTTGTATCTACTTGCATTTTCACTTGCATTCATTTTCTTTTGGCTCGTAGGAGTTGCCTTGTGGCTCTGTCACTACTGTTACGACTTCTTTTATTTTCTAGTCTTATTGATGGAGAATCGAAAACGATTTTAATAAAAATATATTTATATGGAATTAAAAATTAATGATGATGGTTAATACATTTTATAAGCCCCGCCTTATATAGTTGGCTTGGGGCGCATTGGATAAGAGTCGCAACTCTTAATAGTGCCTTCCACTTTTATAAATGATACATTTGTTCTTTTTAATTTATTTTATTTTTATTCTTTTTTTTACTTATTATATTTATTTTTATACATTATTTATACATATATGTATATAACATTTGCCCTTCCCTTAAAGTTGCTTTGTCCTCAAAGCAATGGTAAGGAAGGATGTAACTGGAGAAAATGATTTGACTCCCATGCTGCATCTTCTTCCGGAAGATTTTTCCATTTAATAAGATACTCCTTGATTACTCGAGAACGCAATCTCTTTTCTCTGGTGGCAATAATGGCTTCTGGTTCCAAAACCATTTTTCCCTCATCATCCAACATAGGAAGCATTGTTTGTGCTTTTTGATGTTGCCCTAAGACCCTTTTTAGACATGATACATGAAAAACGTTGTGGATACGACTTTTATCTAGTAATCCAACCCATAGGCTACGTCACTGATTTTCCTGTTAATTTGATATGGTCCATAAAACTTTGGAGCCAACTTATTCTTTCCTTGTTGTTTAATAGATAACTGTTTATAAGGTTGAAGTCTTAGAGATACCCATTCTCCCACTTCGAACTCTCTTTCTGTTTGATGTTGGTCAACTTGTTGCTTCATTCGGTTCCCTGCGACTGTTAAGTTTTCCTTGATTAATTGAACAATTTTCTGACTTTCGTCTAAATGATCTTTTATTGATGCAATCTTTGTTTGACTTGTGGCTAACTCCATCCAAGTCGGGGTTCATATCCATAAAGAGCTTGGAATGGTCTCATTTTGGTAGACGTGATATATGGAATTATACCACCACTTAGCAAGGTGCAACCATTGAAACCGTTTGTTTTGCTTGTCGGTGACAAAACAACGAAGGTAGGTTTCCAAGCATTTATTGACAACTTCTGTTTGACCATTTGTTTGAGGATGGTAAGCTGAGGTCATATTAAGAGAAGTCCCGATTTGTTTGCAAAATTCTCTCCAGAAATTCCCTATCACCGATGATGACTTTGGGAAACCCATGTAGCTTGTAAACATTTTTACAGAAGATTTCAGCTGTTTTTTTTGCAAAATATGTTTTCCTTACTCCAATAAAATGTGCATACATGGTTAGTCTATCCACTACCACTAATATTTTATCTTTTCCTTTTGATATGGGTAATCCTTCAATGAAATCCATTGAAATCTCTTCCCTTTTTTGGTTAGGGATGTGTAACGGGTGGAGTAACCCAGGGGTCAATATGTTTTCACTTTTGTTCCTTTGACAAATGTCACACTTTGCTACATATTTCCGAATATCTGCATTCATCCCCTTCCAAAAGAATGCTTTACATGCATTATTGTATGTTTTTAACAATCCGACGTGACCTGTAGTTGGACAATCATGGGATTTTTGAAGGACCTTGATTTAAATTTGGAATTGGGATTAAATTTTTTTTTTCCTTTATACCATAAGACGTCATTTTTTCACTCAAACTTGGGATATTGATTTAAATCATTGATTATGCAACAAGTCTCTGGGCTTTTGGCAATCTCGGTTCAAATTTCGTCTAACCATTCGGGAATGGCTATTGATATTGTAAAAACTTGTGCTTCTTCGTCTTTTCGTGAGAGGGCATCAACCACTATATTGTCTTTTCCCCTTTTATGTAGGATTTTCATATCAAATGTAGCAATTTTCTCTATCCATTTCTGTTGTTCGGTTGTCAATGTTTTTTGTTGTAACAAGTATTGAAGACTATTATGATCTGTACGTATCAAAAACTTGCTTCCCAAGAGATATTGTTGCCATTCTGTTAATGCATGCATGATGGCAGACATTTCTTTGTTGTATGTAGACTGTAAGCATTCCTTTTTGTTTAGTTTCCTGCTTTCAAATGCTATTGGGTGTCCATCTTGCATTAAGACTGCTCTGATCCCAGAACCTGAAGCATCACATTGGATTATGAAGTGCTTCGAGAAATCAAGCGTTGTTAACACGGGAGTTGTGGACATAATTTTTTTCAAAGCTTCAAAACAACTTCCTGCCTCCTCATTCCATTGAAAGGAATTTTTCTTGAGTAGATTTGTCAAGGGAACAATTAAATGAGCATAGTTCCTGACGAATCTTCAATAGTATCTGACCAACCCTAGAAATCCTCTTAGCTTAGATATGCTTTTTGGTTTAGGCCATTTTGTGATTGCTTTGATTTTCGTTGGATCTACGTTGACCCCATCTTTAGATATAATGTGACCATGATACTCCACTTCCTCCTTGCCAAATGTACACTTTGATATTTTTGCATAGAATTGGTTTTCTTCTAGAAGAGATAATACTTGTTCCAAATGCTTCAGATGTTCTTTCCATGTTTTGCTATATACGAGGATGACGTCAAAAAAGACTTAACACATTTTCTCAAGTATGGATGAAATAGTTCATTCATGGCAGCTTGGAAGGTAGCATGGGCATTTGTTAGCTCGAAAGGAATCACCCTGAATTCATAGTGTCCTTCATGTGTTTGGAAGGCGACTTGGGCACATCTTCTAATCAGACTCTAATTTGATAATATCCAGATCTCAAATCAAGTTTTGAAAATTATCTGGCTTCATGAACTTCATCCAACATTTCGTCGATGAATGGGATGGGAAATTTGTTTTTGATTGTTATCTTGTCTAACCCTCGCTAATCTATGCATAACTCGAAGGAATCGTCTTTCTTTCATACTAGCACCACTGGAGCTGCATATGGACTTGTGCTTTTTGTGATAATGCCACATTTTAATAGATCTTGGACTAACTTAAGTGTTCTTCCCCTGCCATTTGAATTCCATTAATTGTCCTTGGAGGTTTGCGGCATAGGTACCCAATTGCATCAACCACTCTATTCCTAACACCATGTCCATCCGATTGAGTGGTAGATCACATCATCTAGTTTGTAGTTCAAAGTTTTGTATTTGTACAAAAACTACATGGCATCCTCTTATTTCTTTGACTTGTTGCCCATTGGCAATTGTAACAATGAGATCCTTCACAAGATATACAAAAGGTTTAATTGTTTTGTGATATTGATCTCCATGAAATTGTGTGTACTTCCAGAGCCTACCAATATTGTGATATTTTTATTCTTTATACTTCCCTTGATTTTTAAGGTCCTTGGTTCCATTCTTCATGTGATTGTAACAATTGATATCGTGGGTTTTTCACCCCTAGAGTTCTGGATATTACAATTGTTACCTAGATGAGGTGGAGTATGATTCACTATAGATGGTTGCACTTCTTTTTGACCTATAACTTCATTATGGGACCATGATTCTCCTTTCTTACGAGTTTGCCTAGTGCACATGATTGTTGTTAATGACACTTTCGGTAAGTTTTCATCCTCGTCGGATTCTAGCATGTCTCTTTCATCAAAAATCTTTACTTCTTTCCCATCTATAATTTTGCAATGGTATAAGCGTTTTGATGCACATTTGTGACTTAGAAAGCATTTCCTATCACAATTGTTATCCTTCTTACCTTCAAATTTTGAGCTTTGTTGATTATTTTACTCGCTCTTATGTGATGAAACATATCTCGATTTTCTTCATTTGAATTCTAGAGGTTTGCTTTTGACTAGGATATTTTTGATCATACATTTAACATTGAATTGCTAAACTTCAATTTTGCCAATTTTTTTGTTTGGATTTTCCCATTGTTTTATTATTGTGCATCTCTAAATTGTTCCTTATGTGAGGCTTTAATCTGAACACATGAGATTTGAGTAGTTGATTTTATAATAATATAGGCACTCATGATGCAGTGGTATAAATGTTTTGATGCACATCTATGACCTAACAACCATTTCTCGCCACAGTTGCTACAATTATTTATCACAATAACACGCACACGTAAAGGAAACCAAGATTGCATTAATGAATGAGAAAGCAAAAGCTTTCTTATAAAGGTCTAAAGGCTAGTCAAGTCGATCCACTTTATGAACGTGGGATAGATCGAGAAACACACTAAAGTGAAATAAAGCATAAAAGAATTAAATAACATAAAGTCGTCGAAGTGACTTTATTAATGCCTCTGTCTAATATCCAGTTGACCATTATAATCTGACATTTACTTTAACACCCTCCCTTAATGGTCAATCTACTTACTACTCCAAGCTTATCCCAAAATTATACATATTTTTCAAGACCCAAAGACTTGGTGAAAACATCTACAGTTTGGTCCTTTGTGGGACAATACTGCAACTCAATAGATCCATCCTCTACAAGTTGTATGATGAAGTAGCAATGTATCTGAACAAGGTTGGTATGATCGTGGAAGATTGGATTCTTGGCTAGTCCGAGCACCCCTAGATTGTTACAGAGTAGGGGTGTTGGATTTATCTGCTGCATCTTCATGTTTGAACGCATCTTCCTAAGCCAAACTGCCTCATACGCTCCTTTCACTGCTCCTTGATATTTTGCTTATGTCAATGAAAGGGCTACTAAATGTTGCTTCTTGCCAATCCATGTGACTACACCCATGCCAAGGTTGAATACACATCCAGAAGTTGATTTTCTATCATCCACACAACCTGTTCAATCTGAATCTGTATACCCACACAAGCTAGGGTCTTTGCTTTTGTTGTATAGAATGCCAAAGCCAAGTGTCCCTTTCACATATCTCAACACCCTCTTCGTTACAGTGCAATGCTCTACTTTCGGCACAGTCATGAATTTGGAAATGAAGCTTGCAATGTAACTCAAATCAAGGCTAGTGGCTATAAGGTATATCAAGCTCCCCACTAGCTACCTGTAGACTGACTCATTAACTAACTTAGAATCAGTCTTGGCTAAAAGATTTAGCCCTTTCTTCATAGGTGTAGAAAAGATTTTACAATCTTTCATTTGAACCTATCAAGCGAATTCCTAGCATATTTTGATCGTGAGACAAAAATGTCACTACCTATTTTCCAAACTTCTACACCTAGACACTAATGTAGGAGGCCTAGATCAATCATGTCAAAATATTTACTCATATTAGATTTGATATGTTCAATAACACTTAAGTTAGTCCAAGATCTGTATGGTCTAACCTTGATCGGGCTTGATTCTGTCTTAGTTTCAATTACATGTTCAATTCTTCTTTCGGGTGGTAACTCCATGGGGAGGTCTTGAAAAACATTCTTGTGTTTTTGAACTAGTTCTTGGATTTTTGATGCTCTGGAGTTATCTTGTTTTGAATCTCATACCTCCTTCTGGTGGCATTGGATGAAATAGGCAGATGCTCCTTTCCGGATCAACTTTTCCATGTGTCGAGACGTCACTACTTGTGTTTGGGGAGGTTGGAAACCATATAACTTGTATCTTTTCCCTTGCCACTTGAATCTGATGAAATGCTTTTGGTTGTTAGCAGAATAGGTACCCAATGTTTGTAACCATTGGACTCCCAAGACCACGTCTACTCCTCCCAGGAGTACGGTATAGAGTTCTGATTCCAAATTGAAGTCTTGTATTTGGAGTTTCACCTTATGGCATTTCCCTACATTCTCATTTTTTTTGCCATCTGCAACCATTACCTTCATCTCTAGAACCGGATATACAAATAGTTTGAGTTTTCTTGCAATATTGATGTCGAGAAAGTTGTGGGTACTTCCTGTGTCGATTAGTACTGTGACATTGCCATTTTTGATATGTTCTTTTAATTTAAAAGTTTGTGGTTGGATGATGCCTGTGATGGCTGCGAGTGATATCCTTGGTGTGTTGTCACCTTCGAAGTTTGATGTGATATTTTGGGTGTTCTTGACTTCTTCACTTTCTGACTCTTTTGAGTTTGATTCATCATCTTTTTCTGCTTCACATGTATATAATTTTTTGAGTTATCTTCTATGCGACAGATATGTCTCAGGTCCCATTTCTCTCGCAACGTTTAAATTTGCCTTCGTTTATTTTTTGGGCTTCCAAACTTCTGCTTTTATCATCTCATAGGTTTGGTGGTATATATTTGTCCTTTCCTGTATTTGTGTTATGAGGTACATTCCTTCTTGAATAAACCTTACCAAATCTTGATTTTCCTTCTAGCTTGTTTTTTGTTGCCTTTGCCTTGCGCCTTGCCATTTCGATAGTCATAACCTCATGCAATTTTAATTCGTCCTGGATATGTGGCTTGAGACTTCCCATGTAAGACTGAAGTAACTGCTTACTAGATAGTCCAAACACTCGTGTAGCTAGGGCTTCCCATTGATGCGTAAATTCATCTACACTACCTTTTTGTTGTAGCTTGGTGAGTTTTGAGAAAAAATCGTTTTCGGTGACTCCTTCAAATCTTTTAAAAAAGTCATTTTTGAAGGAATTCCAATCATATGACTGAGTTCCTCCTATCCACCACAGGTACCAATTGTTTGCGTTGCCTTCTAGACACATTGATGCATATTTAACCTTTTCTTCGTCTGTTGTAATGTTATATATATGGAAATACTCCTCAGTTTTGTTAAACCATGCCACATATTGGTTATTGCCTCCATTGTATTTTGAGAGTTCTATTTTGGCCTTTGGTGGATATATCATTAAGGGTTGATATTGTGCTATCGGTTGGGGATTTGTTATTGAGTTGTAGGAAGGTGGTGGTGGCGTGTTGGACGTGCTTGAAGCACTTGCTTGTGGTTGGATGGGCTGTTGATGACCTTGGTTTTTTATAAGTTTTAAAGGCTCATTATGCTTTTTATCTTGATCTTGCATTATGACGTCCAAGTTTTTCTTCATTTCGATCGTTATCTCTTGTTTTAAGTTTGCTATGTGTTGCCGTCCTAATGCACACTTGCAAACGTGAGCTAAGTCCTGCTCACTTAGTGTGCCCTCGGAGACACAATGTCTAAGTTCCAGCCCACACTGTCACCTTGACTGGAACTTCTTCCTAAGTTCCAGTCAAGGTGACAGTGTGGGCTGGAACTTAGACATTGTGTCTCCTAGGGAAGCCAAGGGGGGTAGTCCCTAGTTACTAAGTTGGTTTTACAGTTGATGTTCTAGGAGTTAATCTTAATTTGTTAAAGGCTAAAGGGGGGAAAACTTAGCCTATAATGACAAGCAACAATGCAAGAATGCAACTTTAATCTATATGACAGTCAGTCCCTTTTTCCTAAGTCTGCTAAGGACTAGTGCCTACTGTTGGGCAAATGGGGTCGACTAGGTTTGAGGGTGGTTTATTGAAAAGGTTTTACAAGTAAAGCTAACTAAACTACCCCAAACCACAGAGTTATAATCAGTTACAAAGAATGTCTAAGTGTTACAGAGTTTACAAGTTTTACAGATCAAATACAGAAATATACAAATCAGATACACAGATAAACAAGATTGATACA
>ML794708.1:38269-59534 GCA_009831015.1 Picea engelmannii
TCTAGAGAGAGGGCGCCACATATGCATGTGGGCCATGGGAAAAGGGTAATGAAAGGTCAAGGGGGGCGCACCTCTTATGAGAGGGGCCCACAAAACGTGTGAGAGCTCAACACGTGGGTAAAAGAGAGAGGGGGCGTGAGTTTAGTGAGGGGGGCGTGAGGTAGAGAGAAAGGGCGCCACCTAAGTGAGAGAAAAGGACGTGGGGTCTACCAAAGAGTGAGGTGGGAGCTAGGAAAGGGCGCACCTCTCATATGAGGGGCCCATACAAAGATTCAAAGCAAAATACTAAGGTTTGAGTTAGGAAATGAGGGTTTTGGGTAAGGGGGGTCGAATTTCCCCTTAGGGCAAGGCTAAAAAGGGTGAAAATTAAAGTTAAGTGGGTAGATTAAGGTTAGAAAGGGTTAGGATGGGTTTGGGTAGGTTAGGGGGGTCTAACTTGCTCATTGCCACCTTACCACTAACTCACTAACTCCAAATTACAATAATTTTTGACATTTGACCTTAGCAATTAAAATTGCTGTTTTTGACTGACTCTGACTCTGAGTGGACTTAGACACACCAAAACTTGTCCAACTGAGCTAAAACTTGGCCTATGGGTGTAGGGGGTGCCGTTCCATTTCTTTTGAGCACAAATACCCCTATCAAAATCCCCAAGGCTAATTTTTTACAACGTTTTAGCCCAAAAATTAACTAATTAATTAAATCATTAAAGACTTAATTAATTAAAAAAAACCTATCTAGACTCGACGAAATTCCGCGAAACTTTAGACACTATCTGGCATGGTCATTTACAACATCCCTAGACATAGGTTACCTAAAGACGAAACCATTAAGACGCCTTTCACCACTCTGGAGGAAATTATTGCATGTGTGGAGGGAAAAACTCAAGGGAAGTCGGACAGGAGCTTGTCTGGTCGACAACCTGAGGATAAAAAACCCTCGGTGAAAGGAACTCCCTTAGTGGCAACATCCCAGGCACCTGACCTAACTATGACTCATGCTGACTCATTACATTATCAACCCACGCAGGGGTGCGGAAATTTCGTTTACAAAATTTTAGTGCTGGAACATCAGACACCAAGCAGAACCAACATTGTCTTCGACATAGATGCACACTTCATGGCACATGAGTTGACCCCTAACTGAATAGGCGGTCAACACTATGCCTTGCCGTAACTCAACCCGAACCTCTACGAAAACGTTGTCTTTAAGCCCTTGCTTTAGATTGGCTAGGCCATGTTGTAATTCAACCCCGACTTTTGCGGTAATTTTATTTTTAAGGTTCCGAGTTAGTTCTTGTTTGAGTGCATCGTTGCTGTTTTTTTATTTCTTCTCTTAGATCATATTTTTATTGATTGCATTTTCGAGTAATTGTAGGGCGTTTTTACACTGCTGGTCTATTTTTTCTAACTGATTTTTTAATTCTGATATCTTCCTGGTTTTTGAAGGTGAAATTTTGACTCAATACAATAGATTAGCAACTTTCAGCTATTTGAATCTTGGCGTCTTCTTTTATCGTCGAATGAGTTTGGGGTTTGTAGTTTGTTGATTGATGTGATAGCGTGAGGGTGTATGAGGGGGTACGAGGGTTGAGTTCAAGTCGTGAGGCAATGGTCTGCGAGGGTCTGCGCGGGATGGTGGGAGAGCGAGGAGGGAAAGTCGCGAGATGGAGCGAACAGATGGAGTGGTGGATCGAGGCTGCGGGATTGCAGAGTTTACACAGGTTATGCAGGAGGTCACGGATTGGTGAATGGGTCGAACAGAATCGCGGGTTGGTGAAGGAGTCGGAGCGAGCGAACAAAATCATGGGTTGACTGAGCAGAATCATGAGCGGACAGGATGGTGGATGCATGAACGATGACAGAGGGGGATGCACTACGAGAGAAGACACACCAACTCTGATACCAATGGAGAATCAAAAACAATTTTAATAAAAATATATTTATATGGAATTAAAAATTAATAATGATGGTTCATACATTTTACAAGCCCTGCCTTATATAGTTGGGTTGGGGTACATTGGATAAGAGCCACGACTCTTAATAGTGCCTTCTGCTTTTATAATGATACATTTGTTCTTTTAATTTATTTTATCTTTTTAACTTTATTTTTATTCTTTTTTCTTACCTATTATCTTTATTTTTATACATTATTTATACATATATGTATATAACAATTGACCTATGTTTGGTCACTTGCGGACATAAATAAAATTGTTTTATCTATTGTTGCAATAGTAGTGCCATTTTGAACGCAGGTATACTATATTTTTTAAGTGTCTTGCCTTGATACCACTATATATTCGTGTCACCTTGCAATCACAACTATATATATATATATATATATATATATAATCACTGATCTCCCTTAGAATCTGAGTAGGCTTCACTACATGGTAACACACACTCACACATGTTAGCATGTAGTGAAGTCTACTCAGATTCCAAGGGAGATCAGTGATGCATCCCTCACACTGGGATGCCTCAATTGAGGGGATAAATCTTGCCCAACAACAAACCTCTAATGTTGTCTAAACTCACCTGGTAGGTTTTAGGGGTAAAGTTGTATTTATCCATTGAAAATTCTTATTGTAATAAAATTGGATTGTTTGTTTGCTTAATGTAAAGCTATAAAGTAATGTCTTTATGTACTATGTTAAGTTTTGAAGAGCATGGAGTTGTGTCGACAATTGCTACTATTGGTTGGTTACTATATAGAGATATGTGGAAGGTTGTAACAGTGCTAGTTGTTGGCCAGATGGGGTTTGTGACTATAATACTTGCATTACTTGCAGGATCGAATCATAGCTCGTCTTCAGCAGCCCTATTCACTTGATTGCCTTCCAGTTGAAGCAGAGTTTCAGGTATGATATATATGCATGTCTTAAGAATCCACCATTTGATCATCAGGTTCTTTTTCTCGGTTATAAATTATATTGATGAATCCCTTTACTTGGTCTTTCTTATGCATGTTCATTGTTTCTGGAATGTGAATAAAGTGAATATTCATGTTGATATCTGGCAAACAAAATATGAAAAATAATAATTGTAATTAAGGAGGTTAAGGAGAATTTTACTTTGAAGTCTAGATCTTCCTGACATCCATGCAATTCTGTCATTATGTTTGTAGTTAGGCTCAGTTATCATGCATTATCAACGTCAATAGTGTTGAAACGTTAGTGTCTATGGGTAAACAAATATAAATGTTCAAAAATAAAGTTGAAGACAAAATAATGAAGGAGAAAAAAGAAAAGATGAAAAAGGGACAAAAGAAGAATGACATGAACTGTAGGGAGGGATGGAAAGCTATGAGACAATTAAATTCAAAAAGACATGAAAGATGAAGGTGAGTCAAACACTTAGTACTATAAATACATGCATGAAGGGAGACATCAAGATGAGCGTGTTGTACCATATGAACTTCTACATAAGGTGTTAAAAGTAAATTTTTCTCAATTTTTTCGTCTGTGTTCTTTGTGAATTTGTGCGTGTAATGTTGGGTACTGTTAATCCATAATGGTATCAGAGCCATGGATACGAAGTTGTGATTGAACATGATGAAGTTGGAAATAAATTTCTTCGTTTTTGTTTCTTTTTCAATTTTTGTGTGTAATATGGTGCATTGTTTAATTCAATTCATGGAGCGCTGAAGAAAGCAAAACAGAAAGCGAGCAACTTGCAAAGAATGTCAAGACTCAAGAAATCAGTGAGAGAAGTTGTAGAGAGAGAGAGAGAGAGAGAGAGAGAGAGAGAGAGAGAGAGCAAAGCCAGGACAATGGAAACAGAAAACATACAGTATAGCAGCTGATGCTGGAAATGAAAGACAGAATCGAACAAAATACTGATTTAGAGATGCCCCAGCCGAGAATTTTGAATTGCCGTAGAAGCAAAAGAACCTAAATGTAGTCTGTATGTGGTTGATGTGGGAGAAATTCAGAGTTGTAGCAGCAGTGGGTGATGTCAAAAAAGTAAGTTGAATACTCAGCAAGATAATTGACAAGCAAAAAATTCAGACAGGACTCTAGCAGCAAAGTGGTGGATACACGTGCAGTTATTCACACAATGTACATGTTCAATAGACCGAAGACCCAAATGCAGGCAAAATTGTAGAGGCTGCCAACAAAAATTCTAATTTTTTTATTTTTATTTTTCTAATGCTATTTTTGATTTAATCAATTTGAGTTAACATTTTGGAGTCTATCCCCTTCTATGAATTCAGCTCCTGGCCATATTGAAGCATGTTTTTCAACTTTTAAGTCAGCAGGGGACATGTGTCTGTGTTTTCTGAGCAGATAAGTTGGTCTTTGAGCAATTTTTTTGTGAAGCTAAAGATTATTCTTCATTTGAGGCTGTAAAACATATTTGAGGTGCTATTGGATGAAGTTTTAAGGAATTGTGGATTGCATTAAATTGAAGAAGATATTAGGCTGACAGTTGAAGGATAATTTGACAATTGAAATTTATTGAGTTGTTAGTACACAGGAAAATGATGATTTCCTTGAAAGAAGTTTTATGGAGACAAGCTCAAGATCAAAGATGTGCACGGGAAGCTATAGAAGATCCAGAACCATGGGTAATTGGACAAGGAATCAAGAGAAGATAGATGGAGACAGGTGAAGTAAAAAATTATGCCTCATTTAGATTTAATGGACGTGAGTACTGCCTTGATGATATGGGTTGAGTGCATCCAGAAAAGGAATCAAATAAACCTTATTTAGTGATAATAAAGGAGATAAGGTAGTAAAAAGACAACACAATAGAAATTGATGGTGCAATGGTTTTATCAGTCTCTACCCCCAATACAATTCCCGATGATTACTGGACTTGTGACACAGCACATAGCCAATCAGCAGATTGGTGGCCCTACACCAGAGGGTAGATGTGTGAGATGCTCAACAACTACAATAGACCTTTTCCTCTAGCCTTTTGATGCTCTGCTCGTGTCCTTGATTGTAAAATGTTTTCTTTCTATGGTAGTTCCGACAGATCTCTTGCTGCTCCTCTAGTGGATCCTGCAATAGTTGCAGAATCATGTTGGTATGTCGGTGTTGAATCTGTTTTGTACTGATCACGATTTTGCAAGAAGTGATTTTAAATGACTGGAGATTAATGCAGATGGTATATTGATTTCTCTTTTTATTGGGTCATTTGTTGAAATTAATTGGCTACTAGCCAAGAAGATATGGCCACTGACTAGTTCAGAACTGGTTCACATTGGTGGGACCAGTGACGGTTTTGGGTGGGGTGAAAAAATAAGGGAACCCCCCCGAAACCTCCCTCCCAAAACCTAAAATGAGCAAACTTTACATATTTGGTGTCTAATGGTTTGGATTTACTTTGATGTACATGAATACAGACACACATACACATATATTAAATTTTGCATATTTTATGCATTTTTTAGCAGATCGTTTCACAAACTGGTTCTAGTTCCATACTAGTTTGACCCTTGGTTGGTTCTGGTTTTGATAGCTTTGCATTAAGTAGATCACTTACTCAGAGCTTATGGTACAAGGTATTATGACCTAATTTACCACAATACTGAAAGGTCTTCCTTTTTTGTGTCATAGATGTCTTCTCTTTTTCCATATTTTCCTTTTTCTTCTTCTCTTTCATCACTAGACAGATCACCATATACCATGGTCTGATAGGATCTGCTAGATGTGCCACTTACAAGAGTCGGAGATAGAGATGCACCTCATTTTTAGGTGCCCCGTATACTATGAGATCAGATGACGCTACCACTGCCTCTATAGGGACTGAGGGGACTCCCTCTCTACTTTCTTCTCGTACTAGGACTAAAGATGCCTAACCCTCTTCATCAGGGAGATCTTCAGCCATAGATCTCTGTTATTGCACGCCATGCCCCGCCTTGGGAAGACCTGGACGATCACGTCATACTTTCATGTTGATCCATCAGATCAGAGCAACAAGTGGTGGGCAGAGTCCCAATGTGCACCAGACAATAGATTGGTGAGACCTCGTGTCTCTCCTCAGCCTCCTCCTCTGGGAGATGGATCGTTATAATCGAGACTGGTTCGGAGGTGTCAAACTGGTCATCAGTCCATACATCCTCAGAGAGTTAGAGGGATCAACTCCAGATGGATCCAGAGCAGGGCACCTCTTGTCCGTCGGACTACCTCCTAGATTCAGAGGAGTTGCCATAGATTTATCTAGAGTTTCTTTCTTTCGGCCTCAGATGCTAGGAGTATTCCCCGCTCCTACATCCCCCCCAAGATCATACTGTCGGACCCCTTGATAGTTCCTGAGGACTCCGACAACAAGGCAGTGCCGACAACAAGGCAGTGCCCAATTCGCCTCCCTCGCCCTCGACCATTAGACCTGAGAGACCTTGACATCATTAGCCTCATTGTCAAACCTCTCTCTCCCTCTCTCTCTCTTCACTGACTTTTGAGCTGTCCACTTTTCCAATCTTGGACATACTCACTTATATTTTGGATCACCGTCCTTTTGTCTCGGTCATATACACTTTGAGGCCGTGCCACTGCAGGTTTCTTTCTTTCTATTATTTTCAGCATTATCTAGGAGTTGCGCTTGCACTCCCACATTTTACTCATACTTGATGTAGTCTTTAGTCCCATTGACCTACTTTTGTGGTCATTCGTTGGACATTAATAAAATTATCTTATCTTATCTACCATAAGAGTTGAAATCATTGTCTTTAAAGACCATGATGGAATATTGCTTAGTGTAAAGATGAGGTTACTATATTTGGAGGGTAAGTTGTTTATTAAAACGACCTTGGCTTCATCTTCTTCTACTTTTACACCCACTTTTGCACACTGTTGTATTAATGCCTTGAATGCATTAACACAACTGGATATAGATTCATGTTTACTCATTTTGAATGCAAAATAATGTTTTGTTGCATTATGAGATTTTGAGCCTAACATTTTATTCAATTGTTGCCATACTTCCTTGGAGATTTTGGACAAATCTAAATGGTAGAGTTGAGTGTCTAACATTGCTAGACCAATATTTGGTTTTTCTTTGTTATCTCTTATCGTCCATTCAACTGATTATCATACTAGGTGGATTTCATTTTTGTTCCACCAACAACACTCCATATGTTTTTGTTGAAAATGCTGTAAACTTCACTTTTGGCCACGATCGACCTTATATTATGTTACCACCCAAACCTGCACCTTAAGTTGTAAAGCCCTAAAACACAAGTGCAGCCTTAGGGGAAGTAAAATGGGTTGTATATTGTCACCTCAACACTGCCCTCTCTCACTTTAGGTTGGCTCTCCTTTGGCACAAGGGGGGTATTCCTATAATAGGATCACTAAAGTTGTGCAATGGAGGCTCAAGGTAATATGAAGAGTTAGCTTTAGCAAAATGGAAATTGTAGTGTAGGAAAATAAAGTAGATGGAGGACTGAGACTAGTGCCTATCCAACTTGCACAAATGGAGTTAATAAAGGAAACCAAGAGGGATGAAAATAGATGAAGGGGGGCAGTGAGAAGTGTTGTTATAACATACAAAATCTCATCTATGAATGACAAATAAGATTGCTAGAAATAAAGGTTTGTAGGCCCTTATAAAAGTGTTCTACTTATGCACATGCCTAATGTTGAAATATGCTAACCTAGCACATGGTAGTGAATTCCGAGCAAAACAAATTTACTGAATTAAGCATAGCTAGGTTACTCAACGAAAGATAAGTGGAAGCATAAAACAAAAACCAAACACACATTGCACACAAGATTCAGGGAAACACCCCTAGAAAAACCCTTGCGAGAAAACCAGTTTTGAGTTTTATTGTTATTGGGCTCCCTTCCTGGGATAATGGCCCTCAGAGGATTACAATGCAGCGATAGCCTAGCCCACCTGGCTTCTATCTCCCTCGTTGCCCCTTTGCACACTTCCTCAGCTCTACCCACTCAGACACAAGTACATGAGCAAGACTCCCTCTTGCTCCTATGCACTCATTGTGTGCCTCTCACTCTCCTTAGATCTGCTTTTATAATCCCCTAATGACTAAAACCCTAACCCTAGATCTCAATGGCCAAGATTAGATCTTGGATCCCATGATCTAACGGTCACAACTTAATCTTTCATTGAGATGACTTAAATCACTTAAGTCACTCAACCTTACAAAAGTCACTTTAGTCATTACATAAAATCCACTTTAAAGAGTGTTACTCAAACACCTCCGCATGCTAGGTGTTAGCATTGAAAGTCACTCTCAGATTGCGGGAGGATAAGCCTAGTACCCATCAGAACGTTTGGTGGATGTTTGATTTATGTGAGTGGAGGTCAAATGGGGAAAACTCAATACAGGAATGATTTCAACACAGAACTGCACAAGTAATGCATAGGGAAGTGAGGGCCACAACTAACTTCAGTCAGTGAATTGAGTTTAAGTGTGAGCAGAGGGAAGACTTAGTAAGAAAGGTGGACAAGACTGCTATGGGCATCATGCCTTCAAGCAACTTGGAGAAGAAAAACTTAGACTCAAGATCACTCTTAAGCTCAAGCTTCAGACACTGAAATATGTCCAAACAACACAGTCACAACAACACAATGATCAAACCTACATCACCATGCAACTACAACAACTCGACTGGATCCTCCATGCCCGAGCCATTTAGTGTAAGAGGGGAAACGATCACAAGGAAGCTGACTAAAATTGGTCACGATATTGCTGCAATCAAACCTACATTACAACAGCATAACAACCCTCGACTGGATCCTCCATGCCCGAGTGTTTTAGCACAGTTTTTACAAAGAGATGAAAAGAGGCTGACTTCTATAAATCTGAAAGTCTCAAATCCGATACATAACTAGAGAACAATTCTGGCATCAAAACATTACAAACTAGGGAGCTCTGCTCAACTAGTTGACAACTTTAACAAAATATTAAAACTACCTATTTATACTCAGACCAGTCCACCACTACTAGGAGTGTGACCTGGCTACTACATTCAAAGCCTTTCGTCTGCGCTTTCTTCTGTTAGACTAAGCGTGCATCCCTCTGTCAGATGTGAGCTCAGATCGACATGGGCCTGCAGAAAAATTCGTCCACAGGGGTGCCTCGGGTTGACAACTCTGTTTTCCACGACCGACTCCTCCATACTTCTAATTACTGAGTGAGTCAAGGTTTCAACCACCCGACCTGCCTTCCATTAAATGCTTTTCCTCGGGGACTCAATGAGACTTAAACCTCAGGGGGCGGCCACATGCTGCTCTAGGATAGGACGCCATATAAACATGTGATTGCGGGGCTGCTCAAAAGTGGTTTGGGTTCAGACCACTTTTGGGCCCGCAATCCACCACCTTTCACCACGTAACACTTTCGCCTTACCATGGTTTCAATTGCGGGATTGCTCAAGAAAATTATTGCTTGATCATGTTGCGTCCTCGCAATGAACTGTGGCCGTAGATCTGGTCCCGATATGAGATCTGGGCACACCTGCTAGATTTAGCGCCACTGCCAAGCTTAACCGCCCGCCAACTTTAGAATCTGCCAAACTGTGCCCTGGGGGGGATGCTACTTTTTGATGTTGAACAATAACACCTCCTGGAGGATGATCTGATGTGGTGGCCTGACGTCACCATGCCGATGTGTCAGGAAAGAGAAGTGACATGTGTCACTAAGAAAGAAGCAAATTATATGCCCACGGCTGCCTGGACTGAGTGCCACGTGTCACTGTCGAAAAGGTGCCTGGTGCCATGACCGATGAGTGCGCCACGTGTCCATACTGATGAATGCCACGTATCCTCTTAAATCGACGGTTGAGATCACCTTCGGGTCTTCGGGCTCCGGGAAAATCAACACTCAAACTTATTTTCCTTCGAAGCAAAACATCCAGAGTTAAGGATTTGACGACGCGTGGTCTTCAGAGATCGACGACTGAGATCCCTTCGTGGCTCCGGACTTCGGGAAAATCAAATCACAAACCTTGCTTACCTTCAATGCTTTTACCCAGAGTTCTAGATTTGGCGACGCGTGGCTTTCTAGAATTGGACGGCTGAGACTCCTTTGGGCTTCAGGTGTTTTGAAAGTGAAACATGAAAAACCCCGCGGAGGAAAAACCCTCGAAGCGAAGGATCTGCTGTTGCGTGCTTCGACACTTTGGGACTTTGGCTACTTCGGGACTTCGGGCGTTTCGGGACTTTGGGAGGCACTGTCGCTAAGATCAACGACTCCCTGTTGATTTTGAGATCAATTGTCCACGATTGCTTCGGGAGTTCAAGCTTCGGCTCTTCGGAAGTTTTATGCACTTCTCACTTTGAAACCCCTGAAGCTCATTTCCCCGAACGCTTGGATCGACTGCCACTTGTCCCGCTCAAGATCAACGGCTCATGCTTATTTCGGGGTTTTGCCCTAACATTATACTTCGCGCAACTTTAAGGTTTCAAATGTCGGTGAGCCGCAGATTTGAACTGCTCCAGGAATCTCCACTGTCGAAAGACTAAAACTGTCTTTTGCTTATGCTTCAATCTCAAAACATACTGTTTTAAGAAAGTTGCGCTTTGTGTTCATGGCTGCGGCCTGCACAATCAAGGATTTGGACGACTGGCTGCGAGCTGAGAAAATAGGGAGACCAGGGCGCACAAATGAACAAGGGCAAACAAAAAATGATTTTATCGGCCGAAGGGGGAAAACTTCAAGACTCGGCCTGCGAAAAGGATAGAGACAGGGCAAAACTACAGACTTAGGTAGAAACCAGAAACCCACAAGACTCTCACAAGCTCATGTGATAACACTAGGCACCGCCAATGAAGAAGTACTCGTCCGAGCTACCCCAAAAGCTAACACTCGCACTTAGTGAGGAAGGTACTTCTGGAAGAACCTCCTCCTGGATCAATCTCTGACCCCATCAAATTTGCTGCTGCTGTAGCTGCTCCCTCTGAATTGGAAGACCCTCCTACTACCTCCGCTGCACTCTGATCTGATCTACGATCCAAGATCCCCTTGGATCCCACTACAGGCTCTCCCAACACCCTGTACATCATACCCTACCTGATGCCAAGCCTCACTGTAACATCCTGGGTATCTGCTCCCTCTGAACGTATGAGTACATGTCCATCCTCGAACGTAACTGCATACCCCATGTCCTCCAAGGCTGGTACTGAGAGCAACTTCAGCTCTGGGACATACATCACTACTGCCACCTCCAAAGATCCTCTTGACTCTAGTTGGAATATCACCCATCCAACCCCCTTTACTCCATGCATGCTATTAGTCCCACAACAGTTTGAGTCTGTCTCTGCAACACTAAGGAACATCAACTTCATTCCCGTTATATGGCGAGATGATCCAATGTTGCCATCTCGACAACCTTCTCAAATTTGGCCTCTCGGGCCTGTTTTCGCACAATTTGTACTTGCCCAAAAGCCAAAGGCAAGTGAACAATAAATTGGTGTTGTTGCTGTCCTTATACACACTTGCAAACGTGAGCTAAGTCCTATTCACTTAGTGTGTCCTCGGAGGCACAATGCCTAGGTTCAAAGTCCACACTGTCACTTTGACTTGAACCTCTTCCGTCTAGGCTAACTCCTAGGGAAGCGAAGGGGGGTAGACCCTAGTTACTAGATGAGATTGACAGTTTAATGTTCTAGGAGTTGGTTTTAATTGGTTAAAAGGTTAAGGAGAATCTAGCCTAAGATGTCAATCAACAAATGCAAGATGCAACTATCTACGTATGAGAGTCAAACCTTTTCCTAGGGCAACTAAGACTAGTGCCTAAGATTGGGCAATGGGGTCAACTAGGTTAGGGGGATATTCGTTACAAAATAATTACAAGTTACAAAAGATTACAAAACGATAGATACAATTAGATACAAAAGCATATCTAAGATATACAGATTAAGACTAGATACAAAATATTAACAAGTGCTTGAAATGTGCAGGAAAGAAGATATTCAAAGATGAACAACCATCAACACATCAAGCCAAGCATGCTCACAACAGATAGACTTCTATTGGACTGCTTTTCAATGGCCAAGAGACGCAAAGCACTCAAGACCCAATCAAGAGAATGCCTCCAGGTGGATGCACACTTCTGAAGGATCACACCACAAGTACAAGAATTAAGGACAGACGAAAAATGTGGAAAGCAAAATATTCCCAATGAAATATTTAACCACTTAGATATTATTTCTACAACACATCAAAGATAGCTTGCATATGAATGTAAATTGAAAGACAGTGAGATCAGTGAGCTTGCAAGTGTGTAATTGTATTGTTGATGTTGTAGATTGAAAGCTAAATTAAGTGATTAAGCGTGAGATTAATTTTAGCCCTATCTAGGTGTCAACCCAAAACTCTCCTCCCCCTATTACCAAGTGGTTGCTGGATGCTCAAGAAGTGAGGCAACGAGGCCTACCCTAGCGTCACAGGTCAACCCTAAGGCCGAGTACTCCGGAAAACTTTTCGTGGCTTTCCTCAAAACCCCAGTTTTTAAATGGCAAAGATGGTGAGTTATGGTGTCCTATTAAGTCTAATTAATAAATTTTAGACCTATGAGCTAAATATTACGAAGTGTGATTGAGTGCTTGTAGCTTGCTCAACAAAGGATTTCCAAAATGCTGAAACTGAAAGATAAGCAGGCTGATGCCTTTAAACAATGAATTGCAAGTTAAAATTTAGTTTCCGGAAAAGGCCTTGGTGACCCAAACCAGAATTAACGATTGAGTTCTTAGTTTATTAGATTGCACATATGAAGTGTAAGAACCGAAAGTAACTTGCAGAATTGTAAAAGATGATTACTTTATGCCTTTATGAAACTGGTGTTAGCATGCGCATGTGTAAGATAAAGATTAGAAAAATTGAAACTTGCATGCAACGGAAAATAAAGATCTAACCTAAGCCACCATGGGCTCTAAGCTAGCATGTGTTATGAGATCTACTCTAAATTATTTTAAATTAAGCATGCATGTAGAAATCACAACTAATCTAGCTAAGCTTGCAAGGAAAGACAAAAAAAAAACTAATCTAAACTTGCAAAGTAAAGACTGAAGGAAAGGAAAGCAAGCCGCTTGGGTACAACTCCTTTGGGCTTGTGTTTACAATATTTTAGAGAGGAAAGAAAGATGAGAAACTATTACCACTTCAAGGAGTTGTTCTGAGGGTGTGTTGTGTATGAAAATTGGGCAGCATGCCCTCTTGTCCTGGTAAGAACCTGCAAAAATCAGCAAGCTATTGCTTGCTGATTTGAGCTGCAACACACTCAACAGAGTTATGAAATTTCTGTTTTTAAGTAGAAATTTCGTGCATACAAAAACCAGAAAATTGTATTGATTAAGTGACCAATCTAAGCATGTTAGATACCAAAAACCGAATCTGAAAGAATGAGGAAGAGGGACAGAGAATGCTAGTGAAGTGTAAGCGAAGATGAGGGTACATTCGTCCTTGAAGCTATCCCAACAACTTCATAAAGGTGATCTGCAAAACTTAAACCAGAAGTGAGATGGAACAACAGATAATATACTGCATGCATAGACAATACAACATAGTTTCTATTATATAAGCATGCACAAAATATATAGATGGGCAACTACACTATTGCCTCACCTAGCCTAGTAAACTAATTTACTTGAGCAACTATTTACCAAAACACACAAAGATTCAGAGTGATATCACCTCACAATGAGTGGCAAATCCAAACTAATCTTGAACGCCACAATATCCTCCAAAGCAGTTTTTGTATTATTAAATGGGAAGAGGTTGTAGCATCAATGCTGCTACAAGCTCTTCAAGAGCCAAAACCAGTGAAGCAATGTGGAAGTAATGAGAGAGAGAGAGGGATGGGAAGAATTTGGTAGCATAACAATACTGTGAAGAATGATTGTTAAATGAGGGAGTGAGATGTCTCTTAAATAGCAAAACAACCCAAGGAGACTCCTCTTGGATCTTCAACAAGTGTCAAACATCCAAGGGACAAGACAACTCAAAGGTAAAAACAACCAATGAGAGACTCAACTTTTAGGGTGAGGGGAAATGGAAAAAGGATGAAGTGATGAGGAGAAAGCAAGGAAAGGAGGGGGCGAAAATGGCAAGAGGAAAAGACCCATGCTTTCATCCAGGTAAATTTCGAACTCAATGCTTGATGTTTCCACTCTTCCAAGATGAAAAACGTGAGTCAAAAAAAGAGGTAATGCGTGGGAGTTGGAAGGATGTCTTGGCATGCTTCCAAAAGTTAAACGATTGGTGGAAGATACCCACACACTATTGAAAGCAACCTTCCAAATTAAAAAAAAAGGGAAGTTTCCATGTGAGTTAAAGGAAGTGCGTGAGGGTTATGTGGGGTTGAGGAGGAATGCGTGAGAGGTAAAGAGGACTTGTGCTGGGAGTGTGTTTGGCACACTCCTAAATGATAAGTGATTGGGTAAGGATGAAGGGCGTATGAGTGGAGGAAAGGGGTCCACGTTCTAATTAGAAGTTGAGTTTCCAATTATTATGTGGGAGTGGTACGTAAGCTTTAAAGGGGAAAGATTAAAAGGTAAGCTATAATTAAATGAGTGGGAAAGGGTAAGTAAGGGTGTGGGTAGGTTAGGTGGGGTCTCCCTCTTTAATTGTTGCCACTTACTTCACCTTTTTTGGCTAAATATTACAAAGTTTACATTTGCCCATGTTCTGGGTTTGGCAATTAAAATTGCCGTTTTCCGAAAAAACTCCTAAGTGGACAAACAACCTAGCAAAACTTGTTCGACTGAGTTGAAACTTGGTCCACGGGTTCACGAGGTCTCATTAGCTTTCTTTTGAATACAAATACCCCTATCAAAAATCCCGGGAAAACATTAATTACCCATAATTAATTAATTAATTAACTCAGAACCTTAAAAAAAACCTAGCTATACTTGACGGAATTCCGCGAAATTTCGCGTGCTGCCTTACATGGTCATTTACAACATTCCTAAACACTAGCTACCTAGGAATGACTTCACTAGAATGCCTTTCACCACTTTGGAGGATTTATTGGGTGGGAGTGAAAAAGTCAAGGGAGATTAACACGGCTGGTTAGGCCACATTAACCTCCTGAGGATAAAAAACACTCAGTGAAAGGGACTCTCCTAATGAAGAAACCCTAAGGCAACTGACCAAACATGATCCATGTAGACCTATTACATTATAAACCCGCGCATGGGTGCGGTAATCCCGCTTACAAAACTGTGTGCTGGAGCAAAAAGATGCCCCGTAGAACCAAAAAGTCTTTGACATGGTTGCATCTGTTGATGCACATCTTCATGGTACATGGAGTTGACCCCCTAGTTGAAGAGGTGAGCAACATCTGGCTCCACATGGGGATGTGTGTTCGATCTTCTCAATCGGGACGGAGAGCATACGAGAATCCAGCATCTACAAAAGGCGCTCACCAATATCCAACATAAGCATACATATATAAATGAATAAACAACATCTACATAATGAAATAACTATTGTACAACATCTATAATTATAAAATGAAACTATGATACAAAAATACATCTAAGTACATAATCACATAATAAATGAAAGAATACAAAATTGAAATACAAGAGGAGGGTTAGAGATATGTTACAACCGTCCAAGCATTGGATGGAATGAAACAATAAGTGTCTGAAACATCCTTGTCCAGGATGACTCACAGAAGATCCCTTCCCAACTTTTATTAACTTGGAAATTTTCGCGAGAAAGAACCAGCCAAGAATCATGCTCTTTCTTCCCTTCAACCAAACACTGGAATATGCCAAACCACGTAAAATTTTGATATTTTGTTGCTCATGACTGCCAAGGTGGAAGGCCAACCAATACTCATAATGATATGACATTGATAAACTGAAGTTGCCTTCCATTTTCCCACTGTTCTGTACAAAGTCCTCTTTTGGCTGAGAGGTCAGAAATGAACATGTCAATGGAGCCATTATACTGTTTTCCTCAAGGTTGTCAAGGTTCTCCTCCAAAGAGATTGGTTCCACAGGAGGAGGGTGGGGACTTGAATTATCTAGATACTCAACATTCTCACACTCAAATTCCTTTACCTCCTCAAAGTAAATGACTGACTCATCCATGGATTTATCCAGAATGTCCTCATGAATTTCCTTATCTTTTTCACTGTCAAGCTCAAGTTCATGGGGGTCCGGATAGTCAATATAAGTCTCTGTGAAATCAACTTCCATGATCTCAAACTGATCTTCCATGGCTTCAAATTGTTTATTATGGGCATACTACATGTTCAGAATTATTTCTTTAAGCTCTTCAATGGGATCTGGTGGAGTATCTATCTCTATATCTGAACTGATTATTTCTATATCTGGAAGACTTTTTCTCTTCCATTTTTTCACAAAATCATCAACTAATTCATTATAAATTTCATCCCGATCATCCCCAAATCTTTCCAAAAAGGCATGCAACAAATCCTGTATGGTCTTAAATGTATGGTCCTCAGAATCCTGAAACCAATTAAAAACATACTCCTCGCAAAAAGTCATGACAAACAATGACATTAAGACATTCTCATAAATAGGTGGATCACACCACTCATCAATATATTGCGTGAAGGCCCTGATGTGAGCACTAGCATCACCATAATTATGATAGTCAGGCAAGTTATCAATAACATCTTCAGATATATCATGAGGATAACCAACAAATCCTGAAAAATCAATAGGTTTCAAGAGGTAGCTCATTGAAAAAGGAAAAACTGGGACCCAAAAGATTACTAAGGATCAGACAAAAAGGGAAACATGCTAACTTCATCCACAAACTTATTCAAGTTCAAGGATGAAACCCAACAAGTCGTGAGTTTCGTCTTGAAGAATACTTTGTCAATTTATTTTTAAAGTGGAGTCGCCAGATGACCAGGATTATCAAACAAACAAGAGCATCAGACAAAGCAAAAACAAGAAGGAAAACAAAAGTTAGATTTTTAAGCTGGAACAAGAATTGGATACCAGTGAGTGCTTCATCTCCAAGAATTTCAAGCAACCCACAAGGATTGCTCCTTGCAGTATACTTGACAGATTTGTTCAATGGAGTCGCCACTTGGAAAGGAAGCAAACAAAAGCAACCAATGCAAGTTCAAAGAATTTTTAGTTCTTAAAAAAAAGTTAAGTCGTTTTGACCAAGGATAAATGACTTATCCCCGGCAACGGCGCCAAAGATGTTGCCGTCCTTATACACACTTGCAAACGTGAGCTAAGTCCTGCTCACTTAGTGTGTCCTCGGAGGCACAATGCCTAGGTTCAAAGTCCAAGCTGTCACTTTGACTTGAACCTCTTCCGTCTAGGCTAACTCCTAGGGAAGCCAAGGGGGGTAGACCCTAGTTACTAGATGAGATTGATAGTTTAATGTTCTAGGAGTTGGTTTTAATTGGTTAAAAGGCTAAAGGGAATCTAGCCTAAGATGTCAATCAACAAATGCAAGATGCAACTATCTACGTTTGAGAGTCGAACCTTTTCCTAGGGCAACTAAGACTAGTGCCTAAGATTGGGCAATGGGGTCAACTAGACTTTTTCTCTTTAGGGGTGAAAGCCCAAGGGAGACGTCTCTGGTGACCTGGGGGTTTGAGAAGGCAAAGGTAATAGTATCAAGAAAATCTCTTCCCCTCTCACAAGTCACATTGATTAGAAAGTCCCAAAGGTTTAATAAGATGAAGCAAAGATTTGCTTAAGTGTACCTGCCCAGAACAAAACAACAAGAAAACACTATTTGCAAGTACCAATTGATATTAGTGCTTCATAAAACCTTAGACTTTGAACAAAAGCAATAAGCTGATAATAAAGATGAAGCAACAAAAAATTATAACAACAATGTATATATAATGATAGCTTCACAATTATGCCTTAAACAAGCTTCAATAATGACCCAAAATGATAACCTAAAATTGGCAATATGCTAGTAATTGTCAGAAGCAAAGAAGACAATGTAAAATCAGCTCTAACACTTGCTTTTAGGAGCTTTTACTGCTGTCATATATGGCTGTAGCTTACTTTTGTAACAGCAGCAAGATAGTTAGTAAGTTAGTCTAATCTAAGGTTAGGAATGGTTAGCAAAGAGATTGATGTTGAAGGTTTAAGGATTGTTTTCATCAATCAATCAAATATAAGGTATAAACTAGTGCCTTTAGGGTTAATGGAGTCACTTTTGTAGCAACAATCTTGAAGGAAACAAATGATAATAGGCGAACTAGAGACAAGAGGGAGGATGGTTGAGGTGTTGGTAACCCAAGGCCTCAATCATTCCAAATCCTAGAAGAAAAACAACTTCTAGGAAGTAGGTTACCCTAGGCCCTAGCGGTTTTCCTTCTTCTTTAGGTCAAGCTTGAGATAAATAAAAGCTTAATGAAGCAAAGGTGTAAGAGTGCAACTAAGGTCGGGCTCTAGCACATGCTACAATGACGGTGTCTTCTAGCAAGATCAAGTAGGTGGATAGCTATCGAGAGAAGGACAATAACATGTGCTTTTCTCCTAGGGTTTCACACTAGCAATTTCATAATCTTAATAAATGCAAAGTAAAAGATACCATAACCATTCAAAGAAAGACGAATTGCAGATTTTCACTTACATTCAAGAATAATCTAGTAACAAGCCCTAGTTGAAGACTTTCCACCATGAAAATGCCAAAAATCACCAAATAAAGCTCCCTCCAAGAGTTGCGCACAACTTAGTTCAGCCAATAAGCCTTAAAAGAGGCCGAATTTCAGACCTCATACTTGTGTCAGTGAAAGATGATGAAAAATACAAGGGATTTTTCGCTTATTTATACAATTCAAATGACCTTTAATTACAAATTAGGTCAAAAAAGGCCGACATGGCCAGTTACATCAAAAATCCAGTTTTTTACATACAATTGACAAATTAAACCCTAAAATGTGCAGAAGAGGTGACATCATGCCCTCCTAGGGTGATGTTGGGCGTCATAAGTGAAACGTTGGCCTCAATGACCAAAACGTTAGGCCTTCCAAGGCCTCCGGATCATGCCACACGTGCCACTTGTGACACAACTGCCTCCATCATGTCCATCTGACGCTGGGTGACGTCAAGGGTCACAAGGGTGACATCATGGGCCTCCCAAGGCCAACGTTCAGGGGGAAAGGCAAGACCCTGCTGGGTCCAGGCATGCTAAGGTGTCTTTGGTGGAACATCCTTCGTTTTCTCCGGTGCAAGCCTCTGGTATATGTCTGCCCCTGGCTGGGGTCTCAACATCCATCTGGTGGGCTTTTAGTTTTATGGAGGTCCGATTTAATCATCTCCCAATATGTACCTTTCCGTCGGGCATGGTCCTGTAGCAACAACAAGTACACCCTCCATGGACTCATAAGTCACAAGGATCATAGCAATGTCAATCACATCTAATAATCAAGTTACCCAAACATGTGCATAAATCCCCCCTTTTCCCAGACAAGTGCTCAAAGACGTTATGCTATTTTACAAGCCAGGTTTGGAGAGGGTTCCACGACGTCCTATTGGGCTAACTCTCCTTAGGTGTAGGGTGTTTCCAGGTGAAGAACAATCTAGGTCATGTAGGTGCATGAGATGGTGTGGGGATGTTTGGGAAAGGGGTGCAGTGATGACAGGGAAATGTAGGTCTTATCTGTGGGTGCCTTTGAAGATGGTCAACTGCACCTTGTCATGGATGCAATTGTTTCTTAGCCCATTCAATGCCTTTTTACTCTTTATCTTATTGTTTTTATTTCAAGAGAATAGTTGGGGGACACTGCCCTGGCGTGGTGATCAGAGGTGATAGCGTTACCCACAAGCATTTCATGGAGATGAGAACGTTGGCTCGTGATGAGACCCCCTTTCTCCTGGCTATGCCACCAAGAGCCACTACCCTGGTGTGGTGACCAAATGAATAGTAGTGTCATACCGCTACATGCCCATGGACCTGATAGGCTGGCTCGTGATGAGACCCCCTATCTACCAACTAGGTCTTGAGTTTTATCTTTATTTTATGGGTCCCCTCTTTTCTTGCTGAAAATCCTTTTATTGCTTTCTCGAGGATCCCTGGGCGAAGCATCTCAAGGTTTGATCTTTGGATTTTAGCTTTTTCCAGCTACTTTTTGTTAATGTTTATGCCATTATTATAGTTCTTTGCATTTCAATAGATAATAGCAACATAAGAACAAGATCATTGAGAAATACACATTCACAAGAGACACAACATTTATCCTGTGAAACCCTCTAGGGGAAGAAAACCCAGCAAAACTTCCTTAATATAGATAGCCAATACAATGCCAAGAGATCTCTATGCTAAAACAGAAAGTCCTCTCCAAGATATGCTCCACTCTCTCTCCTTTGCCGGTAACAGATCAGAACTTGTCTCTTAAACTGAGCAAGTGAGTTATGTTCAAATGAGACGCTAGCCTCCTTTATTTATACAAGTTCTGGCACGTGTGAAGTCTCTTTTCACTGGTAGGGCCGACTTCTCAATCTGGGTGGATAAACCCACCTTTATTATATTTCTGGGTCTCTTAATTAACTACTGGGGCCAACTTCTTATTCTGCCTATTACAATTGTCTTTTGACCAATCCGCAAAAGGGGATTTGGTCCTATTACAATATCCGACATGATCAATCCACAATGGGGATTGATCCTATGAATAAAATATCAATAATAATAAGAATACTCTTTGCAGTTACATTATTTCAACACTCCCCCTTAACAAGAAGGGTAATCTTCAGCAGCATCATGCGAGAGAGAGAGGACATCATCAACAACATCAGGTGGGAGGACATCATCATCAATATCATCTTGGCTGGCGTATCTATAAATCATCGGAAGTTTTCTTCATCGACAACATCGTCATTCTCGAAAGAATGCCATCATCATCTGCATCAATATGTATCAGTATAAAAAATGATACCTTATCACAACACTAGGCTGGCCCATCACAGTACTAGACTGGCTCTATGTCACAACTGTTAAGTTGGTAGCTCAGTGCAAGGCACATCTTGCTTTACATCTAACAACTAGGTCAGAAGCAAGGTATAAATCATCTTGCATTACGTCTAACAACTGGGTCAGAAGCAAGGAACACATCATCTTGCTTTACGTCTAACAACTAGGTCAGAAGCAAGGAACCATCTTGCTTTACGTCTAACAACGATGTCAGAAGCAAGGAACACACACATCATCTTGCTTTACGTCTAACAGCGAGGTCAGAAGCAAGGAATCATCTTGCCTTACGTCTAACAGCGAGGTCAGAAGCAAGGAACCATCTTGCTTTACGTCTAACAGCGAGGTCAGAAGCAAGGAACACACACATCATCTTGCTTTACGTCTAACAGCAAGGTCAGAAGTAAGGAATCATCTA
>ML794708.1:67189-78344 GCA_009831015.1 Picea engelmannii
TAGGCTGACTGAAGGGGTGTGGGCCCATAACCTGTTAGAATATAGAAGATGGTGTGCTCGTTTTACCATTGATGATACCTTCGTCACCCAACCATAGGCCAAAGCCTCCCTCCGAGCACCTTAACCTTGACTGAGAATTCCTTTGGAAGCAAACCCTAGGCTAGATAGCCAAACAAAGGGTAGCGCACCTCTCTCCAAGGATAGCGCAACACAAAAGACTGATTAGATAGTCCCAAACCCTAGCCAAGAGATATTCAAGCCAATACTGAAAACTTGCTGCTGCTGCAGCTGCACCAGCAACTCTCCTCCAAATCTGCGCACAAGACTGCAACTGCAGTGCGCACCAAAACTGGGAACTGCAATTCTGAGCTGTTACAAATGAGAACTGGCGCACTGTATTTATAGTGGTTCTGCCAGTTTTGCTGGGGCCGACTTCTCCTTCTGGATAAGTGTCTGTTCAGTATATTATTATTATTTCTGGCCGACTTCTTCTCTTGGAGGCTAATAGCCTAATATAAATTATCTTCTTGAGTCGACAAGGCTTCTAGGGTTATTAGCCAACTCATTAGGGTTTCTCTTGCTTCCCAGAGTCTTCTATTCTCGTCAGGTTCACATGTGGAGGTAAATACCTCCCGCAACTACCATAATATTAACAGACAATGAGTCACAAATGCTAGCAAGAATTGCTAGGGACTTACAACATTCCATAGAGGTGTCACAGAGCAACCTTGTACATCACCTGCAGGAAAACTAGGAGGCAACATGTAGGGGACAGGCCGAGATGATAGGGACCTTGAGAAAGGTAAGTGACAATCGAGAGATGATATCACGGCTTCTGATGCAGATGACTCATGGAGGAAAGGGTCCAAAAACTTATGCCAACAGAGAGGCTAGTGGATCTCATGGAGGGAATAGACATCAGGAGGAGCATATTCCCTATTATCATGCTGAGGGACAGAGCCATGGAGGAGGTGCACCACAGGGACAGACACATAGCAGGACCACCCATATGCCCTATCTACCTTCGTTCTTGGATGAATAGACACAACCGAACCACCAAGACAAATTTGAGGACAATTTTGATCAGTATGTCAGGGAGTATAACTCACTAAGTGCACCAGTCCAAAGGCAAATTACATTGGATCAGTATTGTGGATTTAAACTCAGAGGCAAAACCAGGTCGTACCACAGGAACAACTATGAGTTAGTTCGTAGGGTTGGAAAGATGGAAATCCCCTATTTTGATGGATCTCCCAAGATGACTGTACAAGCTTGGGTACAAAAACTTGACACTTACCTACAACTTAACCCAATGAGAGAGATGGATGCCATCAGGTTTGCCACCATGTATTTGGAGGGCAAAGCTCATGACTGGTGGTGCCATGGATTAACTACACTTGGCCACAATCAAATAGTGGCTTACACAGAGTTTACATAGAGGCTTATTGACAGGTTTGACTAGGGGGATCTAGAGCTACATTTCAGGGAACTCACCCAACTTAGGAAGACAGGATCGCCATAGGTATATATTGAGGAGTTTCAAAGGTTAGCGGTCATGGTGCAGGATGCGTCTCAGTCAAGACTCATGATGCTTTTCACAGAGGGATTGATGGAACCCTTAAAGGGTTGGGTTAAGGCTTTCAAGCCTACCAACTTACATGATGCTATATGGAGGACTAGAGATCTAGGCCCAGCAACGAAATCTAAATTCATCCTTAGATCACCTCTAAATACCGGAGGAAGAGAACACAGATCTCCTATGAATCAAGGAGGAAGAGACATAAGGGGGTTTGACAGAGGAAGAGGTAGAATGGATGAGAACACTAGAAGAGAACTGAGGAGAAAGCAACTATGCTACACATGCAAAGAGCCTTGGGATCCATCCCACAAGTTTATGGGTAGAGGCAAAGCTCATTACATTGAGGTAACTTCCGATAATGAGGAGGATGAAGATTTCGGCCACCTACAAAACATAGAAGCAGACACCACCGAAACTGTAGAAGAGGAAGGTACAGGTCACGATATTGCAACAGATGAGAAGGATACATTGGCATCCATCAGTGGGGTACCCAAATACAACACTTTCAGGATGAGAGGGGTATTGCAAGGACAAAAAGTTACGGTTCTCATTGATGGGGGTGCTTCTCACAAATTTATTGACTCAACCCTACTAGGAGGCACATACCCACGGTTGAATTTGAAGGATTCAAGGTGGAGGTAGCAGGAGGAAGCACCATGCCTTGTAACAGGAATATTCCAGGGATGAAGCTTGCATTGGGTAGACATGACTTAGCACAGGACTTCTATGTGATGGGCCTTCCAGACACAAACATCATCCCTGGGGTTCAGTGGCTTAGTACATTGGGACCAATCACCACCAACTACAAGACCATGGAGATGTCTTTCACAGAGGAAAGCGAGAAAAAGGTAGTTCTCAAGGGTATGTCAGGAAACGCACCAAGGGTGGTTACAACAAAGTGCATGGAGGCCATTTTCAGAAGACAGGACATTGTTTATGCTGCTGAGTGTAGGATATCAGTACGTGTGGACAAGAAGGGGGAGGTTCACTATTCACTAGAAATTCAGAGAATCATTGACAAACATAGCAAGGTGTTTGGGCCCATACCACCAGGAGCACAACCAGATAGGGGGTTTGAGCATATCATAGAGCTGGAAGAGGGAGCGAAACCTGTCATCACCACTCCCTATAGACACCCAAAGAAGTACATGTTATCGCACAGTTTGTAGCTAGGAGAAAAGGCTATAAGATAGAAGGCCAAACTGGCGTAACAGTAACCTATCCCACCCAATGTCACCACGATGGGGAAGTTCTTTCTCTTTAGGGAGGTGAGGCCCAGGGGAGACGTCCCCGGTGACCTGTGGTTTTGAAGAGGCAAAAGGCTAATAGGACAAAGATAAGATTTCCCCCTTCACAAGTCACCACCAAACAGATAATCCCGACTAAACAACCAATAATAAAGTAAATCCCCAATGAAGAACACCTGCCTGGAACAAAGCAACAACAAACTGATATATGCAAGCTATATTTCAATGGGTTAGTACTTCATAAGACTATCTGATAAATACATATGAGCAATTAGCAATAAATGTCGACGAAGTCAATGTTTATCAATAACAATGAGAAGATATAAGACTTCACCAATAAATATTGGAACAATGTGGCATTCAATATAACCAATCAACACCTTATTTAATTAATGCCTAAACCACCATTCAATTGCTCTTAAGACAAAACGTTGCTGCATTAAAGATGAAATAACCAAGGATGACGTCAGCAACTAGGGTTAGTAATTAGTTTCTAGACTAGGGTTAGTGTAGTTAGGGTTTGAAATTCAAAGAGTTTTGAGAGTTGTTTGATCAATTTCACTTCAACGTTGGAGGACTTTTAGATCAAATCTAAAGGTGCGAAAGCTCGCCGAGACTTTCCTTTGTCGAATTTCTCTTGAGGGTGTTTTTCGAGAACACATCCCTCACATACTCCCTTGGAGAAATGGATGTCTGGTAGACCATCAACCAATCTTTGCTTGCTAAGTTGTTGCATGTATCTGAAATTCAAATGTCCAAACCTTTCGTGCCATATCCTACTACTTTCATCAGCATGAGTAAGCAGTAAAGCATAATCAGGTTCAATGAATTCATAAAATGTATACAATCTAGACTGATGATTTACCTCATCGGTAGCAACCCTGGAGTTGGTTTGCATGTCATAGATGTCCACAGAATTTGGTGTGAATATGACTTTGTTTCCGGTGTCGGAATTCGTCATCTGATACACAGAGAGAAGGTTGACAGAAAGTTTGGGAACGTGCAACACATTCTCGAAGCTTCCGTTGGTGAGTTCAATCCTTCCTTTTCCGGTGACTTCGACAAAAGTGTTATCCCCCATCATAATAGGAGGACCTTTGCATGCATCAAAAGAATAATATATTGCTTTTGAGGCAGCCATGTGATGTGATGCTCTTGAATCAACGATCCAAGCATCGGGAGAGGAGTTGATGGCAATCAAGGCATGGCTAGAATTGCCTTTCTTGGAATTTGGATCTTCTGGCTTCTTCTTCTTGGCACCCTCGGTGATGCGATCTCCAAGGTTGTTTTGCTGAAGTATTTGAGACATCGGATCTATTTGTTTTTGCATGCATGCGGATTCTGAATGGAATCCTTTGTGACAGTACGTGCATTTCTCTCATTTTCTTCCATTTTCTCCTTTGGATCCGAAGGCATTGGTGAAGGGTTTTGTGTACCCTTCCTTCTTCGGATGTGCATGAGATTTCCGTTTATCTTTATCTTTAGATTTCTGATATTTGTGGTTGCCATCATGCATAGTAAGTGCATGCGCCCTTGGGCCTTTTATTGTGCCCATGTTGATGAGCTTGGTTTTCTCTCGTGCCAGTGCTTCGATAAAGTCCTCAAGAGAAGGCATCTTCCAGGTGGCTCCGGAGGCGAATCTGACAAAATGGTATGTGGATACGAATATAGAGAATTCAGGACCAAGCTCGGAGAGAATGGTGAGAACCATTTGTTTCTCCTCCTTCGATTTATCAACCCCGCAAGCTTTGAGTTGCGACAGTAAATCCTTGAATTTTGTAAAGAAATCTTGGATATTGTCGAAGCTTTTTGGATCCAATGTGAGCAGCTCCACCTCCAACATGTGTCCCCTCATCTCATCCTGTTTGCCAAAGAGCCCTTCCAAGATGGTCCAGGCTTCATTGGGAGTCTTACAGGAAGATATGTGAAAAAGGAGATCGGGAGAAATAAGACTGCAAATTGTTCCAAGTGCCTCATCCATGCGATTTAAATACTTGGATTTTTCTATGGCTGATGTTGGTTCTGTATCTATATTCAAGGTTAACTTGTAGAACCCTCTGGTTCAAAGATGTATGGTTGTTTTCTCCTTCCATGCAAAATAGTTGTAAGGTGTAAGAATGAATTCTTTCTGGGAATCCATCTTTCCGCTGTCTTCAAGCTTTTGTTCCTGCAATTTTTTTTTGGTGTAGCTTTTGCTTAGAAATCCGTCGGCTCTGATACCATGTAAATATGTTGAACCTACACAGAATAGATCTAACTAAACAATAATACACACATTTGCAAAGAGAATTGGAGAAAGAAGGAGAGAAAAAATGAAAGAATTCTCATTAACCGTTGTGAATAATGAATAATTTACACATGATATACTCTGTATAGCTCAATGAGTGCGCACTGGAGGTGAACCAATGCGCCATAGTGGTGGTCTAGAGTGATCTGGACACACACCAATATTTACGGGACTGAACTGCCACCTAGTTGAGTTAACTAGTCAACTAGTCTTCAATTAACTGACTGAACAGAGAGTAGTGAGGAGTTAACTTAGGGAATCAAGGCTAATGCGCCAATTTGGTGATGATCCCAAGGCAAGTTCGAATTAGCATGGTGATGATCCCAATGTTGCATGGTGATAAAACCAATGCAACATCTAAACTCAACTCAACTAGTCAAACTGAAGTGTCAACTGAAAGAGAATATTCTCCAGGTGGAATATTCTCCCCTAAAATATAGGAGACCGGATAATAACTAATTATGACTAATAAACAAGGAATGACCTTAGGAAAAAGAAATCCTAGGTGTGTGTGAAGTAACTCCAACAACCTTCACTTTCAAATTTGAGGTATTGTTGGATACTTGGCTGGGAGCTTCAGTTCAGTTTTTGGTTATTGTTTGAGGAGATACTACAGTCCTCTCTCTCTCCTTGGCTGTATGTGTATGTGTTGGATTTCTTGTTGGTTGCTATAGCCGCAGACCTTTCCTGTGAATGCCTTGGACCACTCCTTGACTGTGGTTACTTGTTGTTGCTGCCGTGGATCTCACCAAAACCCCAACAGACTGTTCCTTGACTGGTTAGAGGAGCCGCAGACTGCTGTAGGTTCCGCGGCCCTCCTTTTGGGTGCACTATGGACTGCCCCTGTGTATGCTGAGGGTTTGGTGGCTTGCTGTCACTGTGTTAAGGGTGCCACTTTTGTTGGCTCCTCCTCCTTGTTCATTGGTACACTTTACTGTCCCCTTTGCTGGTGCTTTGCTGCTTGAAGGGTTTTCTACTTACTGTCCTATTTACTGGTACCTTCCTTGGCTTGAAGGATGTTGTTGTAATGTATTACAGTTTAGTTTTGGACAGTTTTGTTGAGTGTTTACTTCAACCTTGTTTGTGGTCCTCCCCTTGGCAAAACTGTCTAACTAACTTCATGGAAGAGATCAAAACCCTGGAGTTTTGATCCATGATTTTTAAACTAGTTTTCTGAGCATATTAAAGAGGACAACACCTACATGTGACAGGTTCATCTTTCATTGGCTAGAGGTAAGTTAAGATTTATTCTTCTGCATTCAGAAATTATGTTTTATGTTAAGATTTATTCAGATCTAACTGTCTATATTTTAATCTGCTTCAGTTAAATGTTTTTAGTGTTGATCTACATTTGTATTAGTGCACAGTTTTAAAAGATATTATTGTTTTCTATTTTTTTTTAAAATTCTAACACCTTCTAATGAGCCAATGAATCCTCTATTGACCACCTATTTCGACTAGGTGTCAACATCATGTACCATGAAGCTATGTACCTTGTGGTACAACATATTTTGAATACTTATGGCTCAGCAGGACAATTTTTCCCCCAACACGTCTTTCTGTGTACTCAGAATGTCCGCTCCCCTGCGTGGGATAATAATGTAATATGTTAGCATGAGTCAATTTCTAGTTAGTTGCCTAGAACTTTATCATTAGGGAAGTCCTTTCATCGAGTGTTTTTTTTCCTTAGGTAATTAATCTTGCCTACCAGGAATTTTAATTATCCTTGAGTTTTTCACTCACAAAATCCTCCAAAGTGGTGAAAGGCGTTCTAATGATCGAGCCCAAGGGGTGACTAAGGTTTAGAAGTATTGTAAATGACCATGCTAGACATCTCCTAGAGTCTCACGAAATTCCATTAAGTTTTGATAGTTTTTTTTTAGTAATTAAAATTTCCATAAATTGAGAATTTTTAATTATTTTTGATGTAAAATGTAAAAATTTGGTCCATGGGGTTTTGTATAGGGGTGTGAGTACTCACATCAAATGGATTATGACCCCCTACATCCTTGGACCAAGTTTCAACTCAATTGGACAAGTTTTGCTAGGTCATTGTCCATGAGGAGTCCAAGTCAGTGAAAAATCAACATTTAAATTGGCTAAGGTAAAAAAGCCAAATTTTAAGAAAATGTCTAAAGTCATTAGAGAAAGTGGGGAAATGATTCCTAATGTATTTCCTAAGTTGGAAAAGTGAAAATCCACTTAGAAGACCCCCCCATGCCTAGCCAACAACCAAAGGTGATGTCTCCTTAGTGAAAAGTGCGCCCCCCTTGCTCATTAACTTGGGTAAAAGTAAAAATTAAAGTGAAAAGGGTGCCAAAACCCTAAGTACGCCCTTCCTTGAGCCTAACTTCATGTTTGATGAGTGTAAAGGTATTTCCCCCCTTCCCCTCTCACCCCTCAAACCCTAACTTGCTCCAAAACCCTAAAAGTGCGCCCTCCTTGACTTTGTCTATCTCTCTTGAATGTGTGACACTTGTAATTCATCCAAGAGGGGTCTCTCCTCTTTCCCTCATATAAAAGAAAGCCTCCCCCTCCTCATTTGAACATCTTTTCTCACATCAACTCTATTATGCCAAAATCTCTCCCCTCTCTCTCTCTCATTCTGTCCCATTTTCTGTCATGGTTCTTGGTGCCATTTAACATTCTTTTCTTGGTTAATAAAATAGAAGCTTTGAAGGATCTCTTGAGTGTTTTGGAGTATTCTTGGAGCCATTGTATGGTTTTGTTTGTGAGGTAATATTGCTGCAATTTATTCTTTTTGTATTTCCTTGTTTGCATTTTTACTTGGAGACCCAAGCAAAATATTTTGCTTGGGATAGATTAGTAGTAGTATTGCTATTAATCTTTGTGGGTTATTTTTATTAGGTTTGGAAAGTATTTTGCAAGCCACTAGGATACACTCACCTTCTTCTTGTATCTTGTAGCAAGGATTTACATTTTTGCAGGTTACCAAGGGCTTGGAGGAGTGTATTTTAGATCTGAAAATTCACTTGTTCAACCATCTAAAGCTTCTATTATTTTCTGTTTTTATTTTCAACCATCTACCTTTCAATTTCTAGCATTATTCTCATCTAAAATTGTAAATCTAATTTTTCTTTTCAATTTCATATTTTTATAAAATAATTTCTGTTTATTATGCTAATATAAAACAACTTGTTTCAAGTCATTCTTAGTAGTTTCCAGCAAGAAAAAACTCGTTGTTTTTGCAGGTTTAAGGAGAATTTCTGCACTTTTTTTCCCTTAAAAGACTCAAGGAAACATCCAAGAGTCGTGGTGCCAAACCCTCTTCTCTATTCTCATTCTCTAAGCATTGTAAGGAGCCCAAGAGAGTCTCTTGGACTTGCATTCTCTATCTCATTTTCTAAATCTGTAAAGTGTATATTAGTTTTTGTGTTTTGCCCACACCTTGCATAGTGCTTGGCTTTGCAATCCATGCAATATCGTGAAGGCTAGCTTAAAATTTAATTTTTTGTTTTACTTTTATTTAACCCACCTTGACATAAAACCGATAGGCTTGTCCTCCATCTTGTGTCATAGTTGTGAAGTTGTTATTTAAATTTCATTTTAACTTCAAGTTATTTAATTTCTCCCACACCTTGCATAGTGCTTGGTTTTGCCATCCATGCAATATTGTGAAGGCTAGAAAGTTTCTCTCATTTTGCAAAGTAATCAAATTGGTGCCCCACCTTCTGCCTCGTATTCCCTCCCCTTGTCACTTTTTGGATCTTGGGTAACTAAGAAAGGGCAAAGGATTGAGTGGTTAGATTAATTAGGCACCCAATTTTTATTGTTTCTACCATAAAAAAAGGTGACTTGGGAGGCTAGAAGGGGTTAAAGCCGGGGATAGTTTCACGGCACTACGTTTCCTCCTTGTTGAGCGCCCAAGCATTCTGGATTTGACCTGTGGATCTAGGGAAGAAACTTGTTTATTCTTCTTATTGAGCACCCAACACTTCCTTTTGGTTGAAGGGATAAAGATTTGGGGTTGCCACATAGCTTAGGATTACTACAACTCTCACACTTAATTCTCCTAAGCTCAAGAGAGACATAAAAACTTGTTAAAATCAACCTACACATTTTTCACTACATTTTCTTTTCAAGTTTTGCAATTCTACTTTTCAAGCAATGTAATCCCCTCTCTTTGTGATACGGGTTTGACCTTTCGTGACCGCCGTGAAAAAAATAATCCCCGTCGTTGTTCAATACAATGAACAACGAGCAATTTACAACCGACGCGCAGGAAGCAGATCTCCAGACGCGAAGTGCCAGACAGATAATTATAATGAAGGCCATATGTTTGCCTTCATCCCTTCCATGCTTCACTAGAGCACCTCGCATAAGGATAACTATTCTGTCTTGATCAGATTGTGTTTGACTAAGAAACATATATCAGATAACATAAACGACTGAACGACTGCAAAAACTGTTGTATACATTCGATCTAATAAGACAATCAAGGGACGGGACGGGTGCAAAGACTGTTGTATACATTCATCTTTCTTTCATGTCTCATTATTGCCCTCAACCAAGTTTCCTGTAGCCATAAAAAAACAGAGATGACATTTGCAAGAAGGCAACAAGCCAGGAGAAATTAGATGCGCCAAGCCCACGCCTAGCAGACAACCCGACAATTCGAACCATAAATCACCATGTTTTGAATGCTCCTCTCATACGAGATTATATGGATGGCCCCTTTCACTTGTGATCATTTCTGCACAAACAAAAGAATTTCGGAATTTCCATTGACAATGGACGGTAGCACCAGGGGATTGTTTTATACGCTCCAGTCACATTAAGCCACAGAAAAGGTTACAGACAACCGGACAAAAGGTTACAGACAGCTAGACAGATTCGCGCGGTTCTCTATCACCAAATCTAAACCGACCGATACACCATGGCAATGTGAAAGCCAAGTATGGGATCGTATCAAGAATGTATGCAAACTGTTTGGAGAAAGCTCTCAATAACAAGAAGCAGATGCGTGATGTTTTAAAGGCAGTAGCTCATCTTGAGGGACAGTGGGCATGGACAGTGGGCTAACAAAGGACAGGGACAATGGATTAACAGGGACAGTGGGCAGAGCAACAAGTTTTCAGTGGTCAGGCCAACAGATAGTGAAGGGTTAAGCATAAAACAGAGGGTCAGTTTTGGGTAGAGACTTTGATTTCCCTTAATATCATCATGACAATGGGACAAGAAACTTTAGAACCCGTGGAAACAAATGATATAGGGCAAGTGAAAATTGCCTCATTAGCAAAACTGAAAAGTGGGTTTGGGTTAATGCCAAACAGTATCGGGGCATTTTAAAACGAACACTAGCTCGTCTGAAATGGGAGAAGACAAGGAAAAAAAGGTCTCAAAGGGAAAGTACTTGGGTTCTTAGCAAGAAACAACATTCAAACAAGTCCTCTTTGCAAGTATGTGGCAACAAGTCCAAAGGAAAAGGAAAAGTCACTGATGATTATGCCTTATATAGTCCCACATCCACACCTCTCACTTGGTCATCTGATCTTTATGTGAAAGAACTGTTAAAGGTAAAAGAGAGGTTGGAAGTAGTAGAAGCTAAAGAGTTGGAAAGAGATTGTACAATCCATAGAATAACAATCGAAAATCAGGCTTTAGCAGAAAGCAACAAAGTTCTGAAGGAGCAAGTGTCATTGCTACAGGAAGCTCTCCGAATAGGGAAAACAAAATGGCAACGCATGAAAGCGGAAGTGCAAAACATGAAGAAAATTGCAGTGGAGAATACAGAGGTTTTGAATGTGAAGCCATCCCAGGATAAGGGGAAAGTAGTTACCCAAATAGACAACAATGAAGAGACATCAAGAGAAGAGAGGAAAGGAGATTCTGCAAAACTCTCCAAAACCTGGGCTCAATTTATTAGCAATCCTGCTACGAGGGAAGGAGAAACAAACATTCAGGTTGACAACATGCAAGATAGAGAAAGCAAGGAAAGACAGGATAGAGCAACAAACATAATTATCAAGGGGGTGAAAGATTATGGGAAAAATGAATGTACTCTTGACCTTGCAAGAGACT
>ML794708.1:81138-100006 GCA_009831015.1 Picea engelmannii
GTTGTGAAACAGGGCGCTGGAAAAGGCCAAAAGAAATGTGGGAGGAAAGAGTATGTATTTTGTGCTCTTCCGGAAAAGTGGAAACAAAAAAACATTTCATTTTAGAATGTGAGGCCCTCAAAGACAACAGGGAAAATTATGCAAGTATTCTTGCAGCTAGTTCTTGGGATAATCTATTCAGCAAAGAGTTTGTCGAGAAGCTGGGAGCGGTTATTGTAAAACTTCACAGGAAAAGGGCCGAATACAAAAGCCAGATGGAAAAGCAATTTGTACCATAGGCTATTTTTAGCCTCGTGGACGTTAAAAATACTTTCTTTCTTTCTTTCTTTGTACTCTTTAGCAAATTTCTTTCATGTGAATACTTGTTTCTAAAACATTCTTTATTTATTTGAACATAATTGGTTTAAGTGTAAAGTTATTTCTCATACTTATTGTGTAGATATTTCATAACAAAGTTTTATTCTTGTATGGCTATATTTCTTTGTTGTATATCTCAATAAATCAATTTTGGGTAATCTTTAGGCACTGGTCTAATTGTTGATTAATAAAATAGAGGTTTGTCTGTCATTTAAAAGGAATTGCATCATTGCATTTGCTGCTTGTCATTGGGTTGGGTTTCCCTAATCAAACAACTCAATTAACTCCTAGAACATTAACAATAATAATTCACATAGTTTAATAAGGTCTACCCCTTGGGCTTCCCTAGGAGTGAGCCTAGATGGAAGGAATCCAGATTGAGGTGACAGTGGGTCTGGATTCAGGTTTGTGCCTCCAAGGACACACCAAGTGGGTTGGAGACTTCTCCACGTTTATAGGTGTGTATAAGGACGACAACACCCTCAAAGAGTGGAAAACATGGTTAAATTTGCAATAAATGATCCTAGGTTGTTACAACAACCTCTTCCATGGTGGTGTGACCTTAATATGTGTGCCAATAACATTGATCCATGTGCAAATAACCAACTCTTCTCAATCCAAGGGCCAAAAGAGCAGGACGACCTAGGAGAATATGCATAACACATATCAATGTGCACAATTACTCATAACAACACCAAATAGGGCAACAAGTTGAAGTGACCTAGATAAATGTGCATCCAAGGTGGGATGCTCTCGAAAGTAAGGATAAAATAATCCAAACCATGCACCACCATGTGAAACCATGTTCCAAAACTATCAAATCATCTCCAAACTATGGGAAAAAGAAGGTGACCTAGGAGAGTGTGCATAGCATGATGGTTTGACCATATATAACCACCGAAGACCATCAAAGAATGAGGGCGCTCTAGGAAAGTGTGCACACGTGGAGTGCTCCTCAAGGAAACATCTCATCCATTCAAGTAGACCATCACAAATCTCAAGGTGCAAAATTCAACTAATATCATGCCAAACCTTGGGAACCCTTAAGTTAATAGGTATTCCTCTCCAATTTACACCAAGATTAACATGAATGCACACATGCCCAACAACCAAGCACTCTGTTAAGGAAACAAATCCAATAATGAACCACAAGACCTAGGGAAAACCCTTAGTTGATGTAATGTGCCCTTCCAATTGATCATGACAGAGGATGACTTAGTAGCCTATACGACTCTCTTAGGCTATAGTCAATGAAGAAAAAGGGAGTCAAGGAGGTTTATTTAATGTCACTAGCCAGGAGATGTTACATTCTAAAGTGACATTAAGTAAAAAGATAAATTATTAATTACTTAAACATTAAAAGTGGCTTTTAATGTTTAAGTAAATATTAAGAGGGAGTAATGGTCATATTTGATTTGGTAAAAAAGGGGAAAGATCTAGAAGGCTTCAGAGAAGTATAAAGGAAGGGTATCACTTCATCTTCCTCATTGTGATTTGATCTCTTATTCAGAGTACTCTTGAGAGCCAAGTTTTCGTTAGGGTTTTGACAAAACCCTTCCATTGTGTGTTTAGTTTCGATGGTGCAATATCCACCCTAGCTAAACGAAGAGGGAGTCTATTCGAGATTTTTCGTTGCAGATTCATCTTGTGACTTGTCTACAGTCAGAGTGCAACTACTTGTTTGGAGGTTCATTGTTTTCCTTGGAGGGCTGATTTGTCACTATTTTGCAGGGCCGTGGTTGCTTAAAGAACCCGTGAGGGTTTGGGAGAGATCGTGGCAGCTAGGAGGAATCATGGGGGTCCAAGGGAGGCCCGATTTACTTGTGTGGCAGGGCCGCGAGGCCAGGACGAGTTTGCGGGGATCTTTGGGAGGCCAGACTACATGTTTACATGCTCGCGTGATAGAGGAGGAGTCGTGGGACAACTTGCAGGTCACATGGAGCAGGAGGAGAGCCGTAGGCCCTTGGGGGACCCAAACTGTGAAGGTTTTAGGGTGGGCGAAGTGCCCTTTTTGTTGAGATCTTGAGCTTGGAGAGTTCAGCGATCAGTCTAGCAGGTTATTTAAGTAGTGACAACAACTAATGAGGAGAGAGAGGCACCATTTCCAGGTTTTGCTTGTGTATTGTGTGTTTTACTAATATATTGTAGCTGCTACAATAACCTCTAGAGATTATTTACTGTTGTATTCCAGATTTCGTCCATAATAAAAATGCCTCTGCTATCTCTTCAATTTCATGAGTATTCTGGAGTGTAGGCAATGTGCTTGATGTAATGTCTAGTTTAGTTTATATACAAACTGTTGGTGAGAAATTATCCATCAAATTCGAGCATTAGAACCTATGTATTTAAACTATTTGATAAGAACACTCATTCATAATACAACATAGATTATAACAACCTAGCCTATTTCTATTGGGGTTATTACAATTGATGAGTTTCGCTCTCCATGCAATTTGCTAGGGGGACATTCCAAAAGTGAACATGTCTACAAGTGGACAACATCTAAGTAAACACTTAACACCCACATAGTGTTCAATAGATCTAACTATTGTGAGGAAGATGTCTGAGGAGAGTGTGCACAAGTGTCATTCCCAACAACAAGCTAAGTGCTCCATCAAATCAAATAGAGAAGCCTCCAATCGATGGGATGGTGCCACCAAGGTGATAATCCATAAACAAATGAATGATGCCAAAATGATGGTCCATGATATATATGCACCTAAGTAGCAACATAATGGTTCCAAAGTCAATATCATCCAAACACAACCTACTTTGGCAAGGTCTTCAACTTGGGACAATCCTCATTCTATATGAAGGGTAACATATTGTAATTGTTATTATATTTCTAGGTTTGACTAAGGCCGACTTGGCAAACATAGCCTTGGGAAAGTGCCCTACCTCTGGAGTTGTGTATATATACCCTACTTTCATTTATAATTGATCATTTATGTGATTCTTTTTCATTTTAATAAAGTGATTTGCCTAAGGGCCATTATTAAGTGTTGCACTTTCTTGTGCTTAGATTTATTTCTCTCTCCTGCGCACTTGTTCTCAGGTTCACTCTCTCTCTAGGGTTGGGCTCCTCTTAGTTGATTTCTCTTCAAGTATCGTGCTGCCCTAATGCTGGTTTGTTTCTCTTTATTGCATAATTTAGGTTTGTGTTGGTTTTGTTCAATTCTCTTGCTATTTCTTTTGAATCTCAACATGGTATTAGAGCCGACGTGAATCTCACTTACTCAATTAAGTTGTTGATCTAAAAGATTTTTGGCTAGCGGCATTGCTTAAGACTTTTTTGTCGTTGCAGATCTATGGTTTTTTGGATCATCTCTTTTTTTAAGGTTTCCTAGGGTTTAAACCCTCCTTTGAGATCAACACCTCTATTTTTTGGGCTTTCTAGGTTTTGAATCCTCCTTCAAGGCAAACATCTCTTTTTGTAGGGTTTCCTAGGGTTAAACCCTCTTTCAAGGCCAATGCTCTCTTCCTTGCTTTGTTCTGCAACAAGAGGTATTGCATTGCATACTTTTTTTCTGGAAGAAGTTGGTACCTCTTTTTCTATTGGGTGTATCAAGGCAAACTTCTGAAGGCTTTACAGAGCCTTCTTAATTGTATAGTTGTTGAACTCGATGGACTCATCTGTAGTTGTGCACTCCACATATTTGTTCTACTCCCCTTCACAAAAATTGTTTGCTGACTTTGGAGCTACCAGGCATATGATCAAGCATTGCCACTTTCTCTCCTATTATTGAAGGGTTATAAAGAACATAGATGATGGTTTTAAACTGGTTCCTCAGGTTATTGTGATGTGAGGCTTCATTTCAACCACTTGAGTTGATTCCTAGTGACATTTGTGGCCCTATGACCACTTGTTCTCCTTGGGGGATAAGTATGTCACCTTCTTTGATGAAGTTCCTACTCATGGTCTACCATGATTTTTTTCATTGCTTCTTACAAATGATCACTTATAGATGATTCTCAACAAGTCTCAATGTATCTCTCTACAATAATTGGGAAAACAAATTTTGATGACAAGGACCTTATTTATGACTCCTCTAGATCCTATCTTGCAGAAGTCTCTGCTTCTATACCTTTGCCAATGGCCATCTTCACCAACTTGTGGAATTGTGGAGTGGGAGTTATGGCATTTAGCAGGGATAATGTGTGATGTCTTCTCTATGTGGCCTTTGTTCAACATTAAGGAGGGTTGTGAATCTAGTGATGTAATGCCTTCTCTTTGAGCCCCCCTTGTTTAGATTAAGGGGGATGTTGCAAATCGGGGGTGTAATCTTCATTTTCGGTCACAGTCAACTTTATATTGAATTGGGTATTTATAGTATGTACACCCACTCTCATTTTTATTTAGCCACGACCAACTTTATATTGAGTTGGGTGTCTATAGTATATACTCCCACTCTCATTTGTATTTTGACCACCACTGATCTTATGTTGAGTTGGGTATCTATGCACCCACTCATTTGTATTTCGACGATGACTGACCTTATATTGAGTTGGGTTATTCTATACACCCACTCTCATTTGTATTCATCATTTTTCTTTGTGCTCCCTTGTTAAGCTTAAGGGGGGGGAATGTTGAAAATGGTGATATGATTCACTTTCGGCTACAACCAACCTTATATTGTAATCATTATTATATTTCTAGGTTTGGCTAAGGCCGACCTTGCACATGTAGGCCCATATCCCCTTAGGAGGAAAATACCCTACCTCTTGAGTTGTGTATAATATATATATATATCCAAATCTCATTTGGAATCGTGTGATTTTTTCTCATTTTAATAAAGTAATTTTCCTACGGGCACATATCAAGTGTTGTGCTTCCTTGTTCTTGGGTTTATTCTCTCTCTAGTACACTTGTTCTTTGGTTTAGTCTCTCTAGGTTGCTCTTCTCTTGGCTGATTTCTCTTCAAGTGTTGCACTGTCCTAGTGCTGGTTTATTCTTCTCTTTACTATAAAACTTGGGTTTGTGTTGGTTCTGTTCAATTCTGTTGCCATTTCTTGTGAAGCTCAACATTATGCTCATTCAATGCATCTGCATTTTTATTTTCCATGTGTGAAAGTTTCTCCCATTAAATTGTTTTTGGATGCTATTCCATTTCCTTAAAAATCTACTATATTGAAAAAAAATTTAGAATAATAATCCAATAACACTGTATATTTCTGGCCAAAATTATTATCATGAGGAACTAAGAAATACGTCCAATGTCTGATTATTCATTTTGGTTTGTTCATCGACATTCACACTTGGGCACAATTATGTATCTGAAATAGGATCTTTTCTTTTGCAAACTTATTCAGTTCTGTCCATGTTACAGCAGAAATTTGTGTCCAAAACTCACCATGAAATTTCTGTTTGATAGTGGTTGACTGTGGTAGAGTGACTTTGTTTTGTATTACTCCTTAGGACAGAATCAGCCACTGGTATGCACATGGTATGCGATATGTTTACTGCGTTGAAACACTCTTCTATGTTTTATGTTATTCGTCATTAATGCAGTTTCTTCTAGTAAGGTTCTACAGTCGGGTCGCTTGCTTGAGCTGGAGTTACGTTTCTTCTCACTGGTGCATCTCTTTCTCATCTGACTGGGTCATGTCTGATATTTGCATGTGTCTCTTCCCTTAGGTTGCAATATGCTTGTGTGTCTTTGCTCACTTTTCTGTCTACTTCTCCTATGCATCAGACTACATGTGTTTGGGTTTCAATGCCTGCAATTCAGATTAGTTGAGCTTAGGCTTCTCTATTCTTATTTCTCTTGATAGTTTCTTTTTGTTCCACTTGTAATTCTAAAGTTTTCTTCACTTTAGAAACTTTACAAAAACATTTTTCTTTTAATCAACTCAATAAAATAGCTGATACCTTACTGGAACTTTCTTTCTCCTTGAACTTGGACTTCTGATGCACTGTTACGAAACTTTTCAATCCAGTCTTTAAAGTTTATAGGCTTACGGACTCTGATTGTTCTCTGATACCATGTTAGAAAAATTGAATACACAATGCATGGGTGATGTGAAAACATGAACTTTATTACCAAATGGAGTCATAGGATGCAATGAAGGAGATCTCCTTATATTTCCCTTATCAGGTAGTTGTACTACTTGCTTGACCTAGCCAATTCATATTATCAAAACTTTGTTATTCTAACTAATGACACTTAATTAATTTGCTTAGGAAAATGCGACTCTATTACATCAAGCTTTAGTATTGGAGTGGTAATACTCCAACACCAATACTACTACATTTTTCTCTGAAGGATGTGTTAGATAGGTTTATGGGCTTGAAGTGTCCATATGGTGTGCCAGTCAAAGATTTGGCTAAAATTAAGGAAATGTCTGGGTTCATTTCTAGAATTATACGTGTATTATCCTATGACAACCTAGGTAACTATTGTTCAGGATGCTTGTAGAAAGGTGTTTTTTTTTAAGATCCAAAGTAGTGAGAGGTGTATGTTGGGAGCTTAGTTGATGGGGGAAGATTTTTTCCAAGCCATGTTGACCACCTATTCAACTATGGGGTCAACTCCATGTACCATGAAGATATGCACCTGACAGTGCTACCAAGTTGAAGACTTGTTGGTTCTACAAGGTAGTTTTGGCCTTCAACATTTTGTTGTATTTGGAATTTCCGTTCCCCTGCGTGAGATAATAATGTAATAGGTCTACATGGATCATAGTTTAAGTCAGTTGCTTAGGACTTTATCATTAGAGGAGTCCCTTTCACCGAGTGTTTTTTCTTCTCAGGTTATTAATTTGGCCTAGCTAGCCTTATTAATTTCCCTTTGAGTTTTTCACTCCCACAATAATTTCTCCAAAGTGGTGAAAGGCGTTCTAATGGTCGATCCCTATGTAAATAAGGTTTAGGAGTGTTGTAAATGACCATGTAAGACATGTCAAAAATTTTCGTGGAATTCTGTCAAGTCTAGATAGGTTTTTTTTAATTAATTAAAATTTCCTAAGGTTGGGTGATTTTAATTAATTAATTTTAATTGTTTTTTATGTAAAATGTAAATAAGGGGTCCTTGGGTATTTTGTATAGGGGTATGAGTACTCAAATCAAATGGTTCATACACTCCTACACCCTTGGACCAAGTCTTAGCTCATTTGGACAAGTTTTGTTAGGCCACTGTCCAAGAAGAGTCTAAGTCGGTCAAAAATCAGCGTGTAATTGGCTTGATTAAATTAGCCAAATTTTGTAAAAGTCACGAAAGTCATGAGAGAGTGTGGAAGAAGTGTCCCAAATCCTTCTCCTAAGTTGGAAAAATAATTTCCAACTTAGAAAGACCCTCTTAGCCTAACCCACAACCCACACTCACCATCCTCTTAGAAGAGGGGCGCCCCCCTCTTTGCCCAATATCTCATAAAAATTAAATTAAACCATGGGGACCCCCAATACTTTGCAAAAGTTCCCCACTTGACCCCACTTGACCTATAAATAATAGGAAAAGGGGTTTCCCCCTTTCCAACTCACCCCTCAACCCTCCACTTGCTCTCATGAAGGTAAAGTGCGCCCCTCTTGATGTGACCCTCCTCCCTTGGATGGGCGACACTTGGAGCCCATCCAAAGTGGGCTCCCTCCTCCTCCTCCTTTCCTATAAATTGAGGCCTCCTCCACTCATTTTCCCATCTCTTTTCATTGCAAGTCTATTATGCCAAATTTTTTCCTTTCCTCTCCCTCACTCTCTCATGCTCTCATGTGCTCTCTCATGTGTAAATCTTGCTACAAGTATTAGTAGCAACATTTTGGTGGATAATAAAAGAAGCTTTGGAGAATTTTTGGTGTGCATTGGGAGTCTTCTTGGTGTCTCCATTGTGTGTTGTTGAAGTGATATTTTACCATTTAGTTTCATATTTTTGCTTTCACTAGTTTATATTTGGAGACCCAAGCAAAGTATTTTGCTTGGGTGCTATTGGTAGTAGTATTGCTATCTATTTTGTGACAGTTTCTTAGCAAGTTTTCAAAGTATTTTGCAAGCTTCTTTGAATGCTCTTACATCCATTTTCTTGTGTAGCAAAGGGCAAGCTTACTTGGGATTCACTAAGGATTTGAAGGATTGGCTTTAGAGTGGAAGGCCACCTCTTTAAATCTTCTAAAGCTTTAATATTTATCTAACCTTGCTTCTTTCCCTCTTTCTCACTCTAAATCTTGTTATGAAATAGATGCTAAAAGTTTCATTATTATACTCAAATTTTCCTTGTAGATTTATGTATCATTGGGCTAACACAAGATTAACAAATTTCATGGTTTTGTAGCATTCTTTGGATATATCCTTTGACATATTTTATGCAGATTTTTAGCATCAAAGGAGAGTTGCTACAAGTGTTTTAGCCCCAAGGCCTCCAAAAGACATTTCCAAGTTGGGACATCAAGTCCTCTCCCTCCTACTCTTCTAATTAATTGTAAGCCACCCTTGAGAGTCTCTTGGGTGTGCCTTCTTGTTAATTTACATAAAAAATCTGATATTGTAATAGAGTAGATTTCCTTTCTTGTTCTTTATTTTACACCCATACTTGGTCAATAGGTAGGCATTGTGCCTCCACTTGAGCCATTGTGTGGTTTTCATTTTATTTCCAAGCATTTTTCCTTTTTTTTAAGTACCCACTTTGGCCCAAAAGGTAGGCATTGTGCCTCCACATGTGCCATAGTTGTGGTAGTTTTGCTTTCAAGTTATTTCAATTCTTTCAAGCAATTTAATTTTTTAATTCTTTATCTACACCCACATTAGTCAAAAGGTAGGCATTGTGCCTCCACATGATCGTAGTTGTGGGGTTGCAATTTCATTCATTTCTTAAAGCAAGTTACAAATTAATTTCATTATTTGTTTAAAGCAAACTAAAAAAACTTTTCAATTCATTTATTTTGCCCCATCCTGCAAGAGACCGGCACCTAGCCATTCCTTGCAATAACGGAAGGTTTGTTTTAATTTAAAATCATTGCTCAAGTAATATTTATGTTCCCAATGTTTGCCCCGTATTCTCTCCCCTTGCCACTTAGTTGGATCCTGGGTGACAAGAAAGAGCAAAGGTTGGAGGTAGTAATTAGGCATCCACAACCACTTATTGTTTTTGCACCATAAAATCAAAGACTTGGAAAGAAGCTCGGGGTGCTAGGTCAGGGATGATTTCACGACACTAGGTGTCCTCCGGGTGGAGTGCCTTCTTCTTTGGGTTTGACCTGTGGAGCTAGGGTAGGCCTTGTTGCCATACTTCTTGAGCACCCAATACTCCCTTTTGGTCAAAATAATAACGGTTTTGGGGTAGTCACATAGTCTAGGACTCAATCTATCAAACTTGATCCCCTAATCTAAGTGACACCTCAAATCTATTAAAATCAAGCTACACACTATATTCACAACACTTGCAATACATTTTTCAAGGCAATCTCACAACAGAGCATTTCAATTTCATTTTGCAAGCAATCTCATGGTGGTGTGATCTATTTTTCAAGCAAATCTCATAGTTGTGGTATTTACATTTCAAGCAAGTATTCATTTCAAGTTTTACAATCACACCTTAAGGCAATTTACATTTCATACATTTGGGTATCTTAAGCGATTCACTTTTCAAGTAACATCTTCATTGTGATATCTCATGTGATTGGTTTAATTCCTATTTTTCTTTGCATATTTGCCATATCATTATTTTTCACAAAGTCTTATCTATGATGTATTTAAATTATTTTGTTTTGTGAGTTGAATGTTTCTTATCCTAAATATTCTTTAGTTCATCTTATGTATATTGTGCAAATATCTAACTTGTCTTGTTCATTTTAAGCTGTCTTGTATATTCAATTTGTATATTTCACTTCGTAATTATCTCAATTGTAGAGTAATCTCTTGATGTATTTCTTGTATAATTGTATTTAACTCTTGTATAATCTATTTGACCCCATTACCCAACCTTAGGCACTAGTCATATTTGACTTAGAGAAAGGTTTGTTTCTCATTTAAAGACTTGCATTTGCATTGTTGCTTGCCATATAGGCTAGTTTCCCTTCACCTTTAATAAACTAAAATTAACTCCTAGAATTCATTTAATAATTCATCTAGTAACTAGGGTCTACCCCCCTTTGGCTTCCCTAGGAGTAAGCCTAGACGGAAGAGGTTCAAGTCAAAGTAATAGCGTGGGCTTTGAACCTAGGCATTGTGTCTCCAAGGACACACTAAGTGAGCAGGACTTAGCTCACGTTTGCAAGTGTGTATAAGGATGACAACAAACCCTAAAGTGAATGGAAAATGGAAAATCTCCAGGGATGGATGGTCTCCCTTGTATGTTTTTAAAAAGAATGTAGCTAGTTGGTTAGAGGGATATGTTACATATGGCTCATGAAGTGATCAGAATTGGAAGAATGGGACAAATACAAAACTAGGGATTAATTAAATTGATCCCTAGGAATGTAGCAAGGGACACCATTGGATCTCAGTGACCACTGACCATTTACACTTCTTAAGGTGTCATATAAGACTCCGATGAAAGTGTTGGCTATGCTAATTCAAAAAGTTGCATCTCGAATTATCCGACCAGTATAGACATGTTTCCTACAAGGGCACTTTATACTAGGTGTTGTCCTCATAGCATGGGAGAGTGTTGAATGGGCTAAGGCGATGGGGCATGAAGTAGTCCCGATTAAGATTGTTTTTGATTTTTGATAAAGCTTATGACGGGGTTGACTATGCTATAATCATAAACATGATTTCCAAGACGGGCTTTGGATCCCAGTTTGTGGCAATGGTTAAGACATTGTTTTCTAATACATTGACATTTGTATCAATGAATGGGGTCCTCTTAGACAAAAGTGTTCTTCCCAAATCCATTAGGCAGGGGTGCCCCTTATCTCCTTAGCTCTGTGTGCTAGTCGTCAATGCACCTTCTTGATCCATCTAGATCACAAGTGTGGGGGAGAGGGATTTCCATTCCAAGAGATTAAATATTAAATAACTACTTTGTCGATGAGTCACTCCTCTCTATTCATCTAACTCTTTACTCTGTGGGTGTTGTCATGGATTGTTTAGATGCCCCTTTTACATTGTAGTAGGTTCCACTATGAGTGGCTAGAAACTTGATTGCTAGCTTATTGAGATGGAGGTTTTCCCTGCTTGGGTAAAGCATCCGTGACAACATGTTATTGACTTAGAGTGCCCTTTGGTGTTCATGTTTCCTTAGCTGACATGTGGCACTTGTATCTTCAAAAGCACTAACTTAAGTTCTAGAGTTGTTTTTTTTGGGATCTTTTGCTTATTGGTAAGCTCACTGTGTTTAACAAGGTTCTTTAGGCCAACCATGCGTATCATGTTTCTTGTTGGTTCTCTTCTAGCACCTAGTTTGGAAAATTAGAAAAATAATTGAGAGGATATCTTTGGTTCGAATTTGATGGTAAAAGGGGTCTTCCATTAGTTCCATGGTAGATATGCACAATGTCTAGGTAGGATAAGGGTTTGGGCATGATTGACATTAGTGTACAGGGTGCTACATTATTTTCCAAATGGGTTATCTATGGTATTTTTGATGATGAACCTTGGAAGAAGCTTCTTAGATTCATAATTCTACATGGTAATCATATTGCTAGATTGCGCGATCCCTTTGAGCTTTATGATATGTAGCACTATAACATAGTTTAAGATTTTATGTCTCTCTTGGTAAGATTTGGCCTATAGATGGGTCAATGGTGTTGCTGGCCAAACTCTTTGGTTTGGGAAAATACAAATCACTCCACTCTCTAATATGAAGAGGTTCTTAAGGGACCTTTGGGACCTGGGTAAGAGAGACTAGAAGTCTTGGGCGTTGCTCTTGCATGAAAAGGGCCTCCTTTGATTGGATCGGGCTGCAGTACAAAAATTACAAAGCCTCATACCTACAAAAGATGCATATAAATTAAATAATAATACTCCTAGGCCTATTTGGAGGGACTCGCTGTGGTGTTATAATAAGTCATTTGGATATACAAAACTTGTTAGTTATATTGGATGTTGCATGTGAGACAACCACTTAAGGAGATCTTGAACATGTGATGGGTTATTGAGTATGAGGAAAGGAAGTGAACTTTTTGTTTGAACTCAGTTTGGGAGCACATGGTTTCTTATGAGTTGAGAGTCTTTGCTTGCTTGGTGGTTTATCAAGGTGTACCTTCAAATGCGAGCAATATTTAGAGTAGAAAAAGAGAGGTCCGAGTCAAAAGTTTTAGGATCCACATCGTAGTCTTTATAAATTCCAATCTCTTGTTGCTAGAACTTTGCTAGAAATTGCTCCCAGTGCTCTAAGAATTACCAAAATCTCTTGTTATTGCTGTAGGAATTTGTGATGTCCCGTTCCCAAGAGTAGGCTAGTAGGGAGTGACTTAGTAGTCTATTTATCCTCGTAGACTATAGCCAGACACAAATAGGGAACAAGAGGAGAAATAAGGGTGATTTGGTGGCTAAACGATGAATTAAGCCAAACAACATAGGAAAAGCCACTTAAGCTTAAGTGAACAAAGAAATAGAACGAAAAGGTGTTAAAGGGGGACTTCATTAATTAATTACTCACCTTAGGAGAAAAAGCGCCTAACTTAAGTGATGTCAATGGTGAATTAGATTGGGAAGAGTTTAAAGGGAGGAATTCGACCTAATTCCCCATTATGTTATGATTTGATGTTGAGATATTTGCAGAGGAGGAAATCAACCCCCTTGTTGTTTTGTGGATTTCTGGAGGAAACCACCACCATTGATCGGTTTTGGTGTTGAGAGACACACCTTAGCCTATTGGAGATACCATCCAGGTATCTCACTGTGCATTTCAGGTATTCAGTTCAGTGATTGCGCAACTCAGCGAGTGAGGGCGCAAGGGTTAGAGAGAGGGTTTGTGTGGCCACACGAGACAGTTCAATATTGTGCAGGTCCCTTCCGACCCATTAGAGAGCTAGCCAGGGTGCACCTTTTGAGCCACCTGTGGTCAGTTTCCGATGGTGGAATCTCCTAGAACGCAAGACAGTTAGTTAGGGCGCAGCTCTTGAGGAAGCACATTTGGGGTTCCAGGGGGTATTCCAGAGCAAATTCGAGGAAACCCTTCCGACCCATTACAGAGGAGGCCAAGACGATCGTTTCGAGTCATATATCATCAGATTCCTCCGGTGGGATCATTAGGGCGCACTCCCACAACCCAGTAGGTGCGCAAACCCCCTGGGGGTGACATCCAAAGCTTTAGAGGTCGGATCTTCAGTCCGACAGTCATCAAGATCAGCCTAGAGGCCAGGGTGCTTCTTTTGAGACAGTTTCCAGTCCATTCCGACAGGTATCGCCATCATAGCGAGCTTTCCAGATTCTGCAGCAGTTACCGTGAGCTTCCAGACTATTTTTTGTCGATCTATCCGTGCATGCACAGATCAACCTTCATTTTTCTGATCACGGGTATTTCTTGTTAGTTGATTTGTATTCTAGTGACGATCCATGAGATCTAACTGATGATTAGTATATTTGCTTCTAGCTTATTATTGTATTTCTTGCTTTTTCCTCATTATATATATCAACGAGCTGTGTTGTCCTTTCTTTCGCATGCATTATCTTTATACTGCTAAAACACTTAATGAATGAAACACACATGTGAAAATCACCAAGCATGTTCACACATTAACTCAAATGCATCTAGAAACCCCCAGAGTATCAGACTTCAATGACAAAACCGTAGTTCCGCAGTAGATATCCAGATCAGCTGGATCAACGATATTTTAGTGGTATCAAAGCCTTCTTCTTGCCAGCCTATGAAGAAGTGCTTCTCATGACCCCATGATTCCAGGAACATGTGAAGAATACCCAGAGGGCTGAGGACATATTGGGGATGAGTACATTCAGTACCGTAGAGGTCATAGCAGAGATAAGAGAGATAGAAACCGAAGGGATTACACCCCCTTCAACACTCAGTCAGATATAGAGCCAGATATAGAGGAAAAAGAGCATATCAGTTCAGACACAGAGGCCGAGATAGAGAGGACTATGGGTGACAGGCGTGAGACACCCGAGGGCAGGGGAAAAGGCCTTGAGACACATATTGACAGTACGCAGGCCATGTTGAATGACCTAGCTAGGGGACAAAGAGATATGATGAACACCATACAACAAATGGCTACTAGTGCACAAATACTCCACCATAGCATGAGCACTATAGGTGCCAATGCCACAGGAGGGTCGAGTGGTTCAGGAGGACACCAGGGAGGTAGGGCCCGTGGCTCCAGTGGATCTCAGGGCGGGGCTAGTCCAAACCCTTCACCAATCCGAGCTTACACATCATCTGGGAGGATTCCCCGACCTTTATACCCACAGTTCTAGGCAGGACAATCATTGGGACAACCATTGGAATTTGGGACAACCAGGGCAGACAGGATGACAATCGAGTCAGGGACAGGTGGTGCCATAGGATCCGTTCAGGGAGTACAGGAGATACTACTTGGCACTAGGACCGGAGGTCCATGCAGACATGAGTTTGATGGACTACTGTTCAATCAAAGATCGAAAGAGACCCCGAGAGGCACAGAGAGGCAATGAGCAAACTCACAACATGGATTTCATCAAGAAAGTGGGAAAGCTGAAAATTCCTACTTTCGATGGATCATCACGTTGCTCAACTCAGACATGGGTTCAAAAGCTTGACACATACTTGAAGCTTAACCCGATGACAGAGTCAGAAGTTATCAGCTTTGCCACATTGCACTTGGAGGGGGAGGCCCACGAGTGGTGGTACCATGGGTTGGTGACGTTGGGTCACAGCCACATTACTTCATATTTGGAGTTCACTGAGAGGTTGATGGAGAGATTTGACAGGAGAGATCCAGAGCTCCACTTCAGGGACCTTACACAGTTGAGGCAGACTGGATCAATTGAGGCCTTCATCTCAGAGTTCCAGCGGAAGGCAGTGGCTGAAGATTTTCTAGGTCCTAACAAGCTGCCAACTAGGGCGTCTTTGACCTCAAGTTGGCTCTAAGATTCAACTGTCAAACAAGGGTTTTCTCCTGCTTTATAACAACAAACTGTTCAGTGACTTCTTTGCTGTTCCGTTACGGTTACATAGGCCATTAAGGTGCTCTAGTGTGTAGTTTTGTCACAAGATGTTAGCACATGCATACCATAAGCTATATAACACACCTAGAGATCTTTTAGAGCTGAAATAATGCCGTTCTAAACACTAGCATACATGAAAATGAACACAGGTATTTTTGGTCAACATGACCCTGGATAACCCCCCCCCCGGGGAAAACCATTTTGAGATGAATGTATATATATGGAGAGCTTCAAGCATGAAATACAAAAAGGAAGATAAATACAAAGGAACTTGATACTTTGCAAGCTCCTCACAAGCTTTGCAATGGTTCCTTGGGATATGTGCCCTTAGAAGAGTGCGCCCCCTCCTTCGTTGACTTTGCCTGAAGATCCTTGCACCCTTGCTCTTTCCCTTTGCTGATTGAAGAACCCTTGCACACAATCTGCCCTTTGCTGCACTCTCAACAACCCAAAAACGAGATCTAAGGAAGCTCCACTCCAAATGCTACCTGCTAGCCTTGCGCCCTCCTCCTCAAGTGCGCCCTCCTCCTAGCAAACACACTCACACCAAATAATTGAGGCTCCAACTAGCCTTGCACCCTCTATGAACATGTGCGCCCAAGCTTGCTGCTCTCTCCTCTGAATTATCACTTCTCTACTCCTCACCAAACTCTCAAGGTGAACAAGTGAACAATTAGCCTCTCCTTTGCCCTTTGCGCCTTCCTTAAGGATGCATGAAGAAACCTAAAAAATGAGTGGATGAGATCATCTCATCTCATCCTAAGTCAATGGTTGAGATCATCTCAAGTAAATCTCAACTCAAAACCCACTTTACTTAAGTTTCCATAGCTTCACTTTATGTCTCTTAATTCACCCACAAAGTGACTTAATTGTCATTTTAGGCTGAAATGACCAAATTTCACTTTTGACTTAAATCTCCTAAGTCAAAGTGAAATTAGACATAAAGTACATGGTACAAGGTACAAAGTACTTCCCACATGTGTTTAGAAGCTCTTAAACACAAGGGGACTGTTTACCACCTATTCAACTAGGGGGTCAACTCCATGTACCATGAAGAGATGCATCATCAGATGCTACCAAGTCAGAGACTATTTGGTTCTACAAGGCATTTTTGGCCTCCAACACATATTTTTGTAATTGGAATTTCCGCACCCTTGTGTGGGTTAATAATGTAATGGGTCTGCATGGATCATAGTTAGGTCGGTTATCTTGGGATTTATTCATTAGAAGAGTTCCTTTCACTGAGTGTTTTTTATCCTCAAGTTATTAATTTGGCTTTTCAGCCTTATTATTTTCCCTTGAGCTTTTCACTCCCACCATTAATAATTCCTCCAAAGTGGCGAAAGGCATTCTAATGGATTCATTCTCTGGTAGCTAGTGTTTAGGAACGATGTAAATGACCATGTAAGACATCTCAAAAAGTTTCGTGGAATTCCATCGAGTCTAGATAGGTTTTTTTTAATTAATTAAAATTGCCTAAGGTTGGGTAATTTAATTAATTAATTTTAATTGTTTTTGAACAAATATTTTAAAAACTAGGTCTTTGGGCTTTTGCTAGGGGTATTTTTGCTCACAAGAAATGGAATAAGACCCCCTACACCTTTGGACCAAGTTTCAACTCAGTCGGACAACTTTTGCTAGGTGTTTGTCCATAGAGAGTCTTAGTTAGTCAAAATAGCAATTTTAATTGCTAGTCATGACATATGAAAAATGTCATTTTTATAATTTTTGAGCAAATGGAGTAAAGTAAAGATGGAAAATGATGAGAAAGACTATTCCTAACCTTTTCCAACCCTCACATCACACCCTCACCTGGCCGTTAAGTAAAAACGTCACTTTCCCTAGAGAGGTGTGCCCCCCTTCTAGAAAGTCTCCAAAAAGTAAAAAATAAATAAAAAAATTAATGGGAGACTTATTCTATCCCATGGTGTGCGTCCCTAGACCCTACAACTCATCATTTGACTTGTCAAAGCCTTGCCAACTCACTCCAACTCATTGCCACTTCATCCATCCATGCCAAAACCTTAACTTACCAAAACCCTAAAAGTGACTTTTCCTTGATGTGTGACACTTGTAACTCATCCAAGAGGGGTAGCTTTGCCTTCCCAAGTATAAATAGAACCCCTCCCTCACTCATTTCTCGAAGACCTTCTCTTGAGCTATTGTTATGCTACCATTTTCTTGCCCCATCTCTCTCTCTCATTGTCCATCTTGCTCTCATTCCATTTTGCTCTTGAGAGTTTTGGAGCAATTAGTTGCTGCAATCTCTCCTTTTGATTAATAGAAAGGCTTTAGAGGATCTTGGAGTACAAGATTGTGTCTTGGTGCTTCAATACATATGAGGTGATTGTGTTCCTTTGTGCATTTGGTGGGATTTTGAGTAGATCTCTTGGGTAAATTTTGTTTGCTAGGATAGGTTAGGCAATAGTGTAGTTGCTGGCCTAAATGTGTTGAATAGTTAATGATATAAATTTTGCTTATGTTGTTTATCTATTCATCTCATTGTCTTTTTATATCTCACATTTTGTTTCAAAGTTTGTAGGTTTGCTTCAAGGGTTTTGTTGGGATAGCTTCGAGCAAGAATCTACCCTCATAGCTCATTTAAACTTCATAGCTTTTCCCTTCTCATTTTCTGTTACATACATACTTCAGATTTGGTTTGCTAACACTCTTAGATAGGTCAAAAATCAATACTTTTTTCTGAAATTTATATGTAGGAAATTTCTGTTGAAAAACATGAATTTTCTTAACTTTCTTGTGTGTTTTGCAGCATTTCCAGCTAGCAATAGCTTGTTGGTTTTTGCAGGTTTTTACCAAGTCAAGGGGTTATGTTGCCCATTTTCAGTCACAAAACACACCAAGGACCTCTCCTTTGATTGGGTAATATTACCCAACATTTCTTCTTTCATTCTAGCATTGTAGCAAGCCCTTGGGAGTCCCTTGAGGCTTGCATTTTTATATTTAGTTTTCTGTTTTTGTAAAGCTTATTAGTGCCTATATCTTGGGTGAGAGTTTGACAAAGCCACCCCCCAAAATCATAAGGCTAGGGTGTAAATTTCAATTTCTGCAATTTCTCTTTTTTTGCCCCACTTGTCATTAGGGCAAGGTTGTGTGGCTAGGATTGCTTTAGTCTTAGTTTAGCTTTTTTATTTCCAACCCCCCTTGGCACAAAATAAGAAGGCTTTCCTCCACCTTGTGCCTTTGTGAGTGGTTTGTATTTTCTGTTTTTCATTTCAAGCTTTGCATGCCTTGTTGCCTACACCTTGGATGAGAAGCTGGCAAAGCCAACCCCCAATATAGTATGGCTAGTTTAGTTATTTAGTTTTTATATTGTGTTTAATGGATTAAAATCATCTAGAAGTAGATCTCACAAAACTAAGTACTAGTTTAAGCCCATGGAGGCATAGATTTAGATTTGATGCATTAAAGTCTCTTTCATCTACAAGTTTAACTTTCTAAGCATTTATCTTATTGCAAAT
>ML794708.1:135856-147820 GCA_009831015.1 Picea engelmannii
AAATTCAAAATTAAAAGTGCAGTTCCTTATGCTATCCTATTAAGTGAAACAGGGGCTGCCCCTATTGAAGCAATTGCTATGGTGCGAGTCATAAGGTATTTGAAAAAAATTGAGCAAATGGAAGAGGGTAGATGGCCTAAGGTCGTGTTTAGTGACAGATTGTGCAAAAGAAAGAAGACTTGGATGCAACAAATTAACAAATGGTTTAGTAAATGGGGCATTTGCTTGAGCATGTGTCCTACAAAGAGTAAAGAGATAAAAACTTTTGTTATGGATAAGTTCCACAAACGTACTTGGGAGAAAGAGCTAGGGAGAAAGAAGAAGTACTACATTGAAGAGTTTAACCCCACTCATAACCATCAACAAAAGGCGTACATAGGGGCCAATATTTCTTGGAGATCTAAAATTTTTATTGCTCAATTAAGGACTAATTCTCATCAACTCCGTTGTGAAACAGGGCGCTGGAAAATGCCAAAAGCATGTGGGAGGAAAGAGTATGTATTTTGTGCTCTTCCGGAAAAGTGGAAACAAAAAAACATTTCATTTTAGAATGTGAGGCCCTCAAAGACAGCAAGGAAAATTATGCAGGTATTCTGGCAGCTAGTTCTTGGGATAATCTATCCAACAAAGAGTTTGTCAAGAAGTTGGGAGCGGTTATTGTAAAACTTCACAGGAAAAGGGCCGAATACAAAAGCCAGATGGAAAAACAATCTGTCCCATAGGCTATTTTTAGCCTCGTGGACGTTAAAAATAGTTTCTTTCTTTCTTTCTTGAAGTAATTTTTAATAAGAAAGTACATGTAATAATAAAATTGAATGCCAACTTATCTTCGATGATAAATTGCAACGAGTCATAGTGACTCATTAATAAAGTGTCGGCTCTTATATTGAAAGGTCATGACTTAAATGTATAAATAAAGGGTGAATCATTGTACCAAGGACCATTCCATCATGGATATCAATATATTTATTATTTATCTCTTATTCATTATATTTTGGGCTTTTCCATATATCTATAAAAATGATATTCATCTCTTTTTAAGGATGCTATACTAAATGAACTCTTAGGTTCATTCTGAGTGGTATCAAAGTGGGATCTGCTTTGCTGGTGTGTGGTTAAGTCTTTTTTTTTGTTGGTGGCTATAACATTTTAGGCCAGTAGCTCGAATTTCAAACAAATTTTGAACAAGCCCGAGGCTAAAATTAGAAGCTATTGCATGAGTTGTGATTATTCTATCAAAAATTTTAAATACCAGAGAATTGTTGCATAAATTTGGCATATAATTCACTTAGGAAATGAAAGAAACTGCAACAAAATAGTCTACTACTAGAGTTTCTATCAAAAGATGGAGTAATAATTGCTTATGGCCATTTATTCCCCTTCGCCCATAGCCAAATATTCAAATCTAGTGAATTAATAAATCCTCAAGAATCAATATCACAACCAATGAAACAAAGACACTAAAGGGATTATCAACAAAGAAAAATGATTGCCACAGAATATTGTTGTTGTGTTCATCATTGCTATTAATTGAAAAAAAATGTAATTTGTGATGTGTTGATGATGATAATAAATGAGTTGCGATGAAGCATGACTATATATAACTAAAACATATATATAACCCAAGTTTCTAAGCAATTGAGAATAGTTTATAGGCTACTGAGAAACCCCTTGCCACAAACCAACAAAGCACTAAAATGAAACAAGATTAGTCATATGTCAAAATAGAGAATAGTTTACTACATATGCATATGAAAAATCAGAGTCACCGAGTATTAGAGAATAGTCCATTGACATTGAGAAACTCCATGTTTTAGATTAGAGGTTAGCAACCGATAAGGTAAGTGAAAATCAATGTAATAATCAAGAGAATAGTCCACAAGACATCATATCAACATTTTCAAACATTGAGAATACTGTGCAAGAAGAGAATAGTCCACATATGAACACAATATATAAGAACATGAAGCAACTTTGTCATGTCCTCTGCCCACTGAGCCCTAGAGGGGAGGGACGCATTGGTTGAGGGACTCCCTCGTAAGCCATAGTCCCCAAAAGAAGGGGGAGCCGTGGATACAAGAAAAAAAAGAAGAAGAAGAAATGGAGCCGACTTTACCCACAAATTATGAAGAGCCAACTTTTACACATCATGCAAGCATAGGTCGATCTGAGTAACTCAGTTTTATGGAGAGGCGACTTTGCAAATTGGGAGAATTTCATATTGAGGGATTAGTATAAATAAAGGGGGATGCTTAATTGATAAACACACACTTGGATTTGGAGATTTCTATCCTTAACTTGGGAGGTAGTTGCCTCAGTTTGTTCTAGGGTTGTTTATGTTGAAATAATGTAATTCCAAAGAGTATTCTTATTATTATTGATATATTATTCATAGGATCAATCCCCATTGTGGATTGATCATGCCGGTTATTGTAATAGGACCAAATCCCCTTGTGTGGATTGGTCAATAGACAATTGTAATAGGCAGAATAAGAAGTCGACCCCAATAGATATTAAAGAAGCCCATAAATTTAATAAAGGTGGGTTTACCCACCCAGTTTGAGAAGTCGGCCCTGCCAGTGAAGATACACTTCACACGTGCCATACTTGTATAAATAAAGGAGGCTAGCGCCTCACTTAGACACAACTCAGTTGCTCATTTTGAAAGACAAGTTCAGATCTGTTATCGGAGAAGGAGAGAGAGAGTTATCGGAGAAGGAGAGAGAGAGTGGCGCATATCTGGGAGAGGACTTTCTGTATTTGTTTAAGAGATCTCTTGGCATTGTATTGGCTATCTATATTAAGGAAGTTTTACTGGGTTTTCTTCCCCTAGAGGGTTTCCCAGGATAAATGCTGTCTCTTGTGATTGTGTATTTCTCAGTGATCTTGGATTATGCTATTGTTATCTAATGAAATGCAAACATCTATAATAATGGCTTAAACATTAACATGGTATCAGAGCCAAGATGAAGGAAGCATCTTTCACAAGTGAAAAACGTCACTATTGCCGTACATGAAAATTAGGGCTTTTTGATGGTGAAGCTTTTTAGCCCCAAAACCATCTAGAAAAGTGTGCCCTCCCCTAAGGATCAGTTTGGCACTCTCAGCGCACCTTTTCAGTGACTAGATCTCCCAGAAAGTGAAACCTTAGTTTCACAAAGTACAAGAAGTACCAGAAAACCAGTGTACCAAAAGTACCAGAGTACCAAAGGTACCAGAAAACCAGTGTACCAAAAGTACCAGAAGTACCAGAAAACTAGAAGCACTAGTCCAGAAATCTGCAGATCAAGTTTGGAGGAGCAAAAGTTGGATTTTCTCAGATCCAAACACACTAGGCTACTCGCCTCAGCCAAGCGCACCTCCTGGTAAGTTCAATTTTTGATTTTGAGCACTTTCATTTTTCGGTCATTTTCCTAGCTCCAGGTAAAGATGTCTGCAAGCGTTAAGGTTGTTGACAAGTTAGAAGGAGTGGAAAACTTCCGTGCCTGGAAGTATAGGATTGGTCTCATTCTTAAAGAGAATGACCTAGCAAGATTCGTCAAAGAAGAATTACCAGAACCCGACGATGCTACAGAAAAGGCAAAACATCAAAATGACACAATAAGGGCCAAAAGAATCATTGCAGATTCAATCAAAGACCATCTGATTCCTTATATGTCATCTAAGAAGACCCCGAAAGAAATGTTTGATGCCTTGACCAGGCTATATGAAGGGAATAACATAAACTGGAAGATGAATCTTAGAACTCAACTGAAGAATACAAGGATGCAGAAAGGAGAAATGATTCAGGAATATTTCTCCAAAATCTCACAATTCAAATAACAACTAGAAGCTATTGGAGATACCATAGACGAAGACGAACTCATAATGACGACCCTAAATGGTCTCACAAGACCTTGGGATGCTTTCATCCAGACGATATGTGCCAGAAACGAGAAATTGAAGTTTGACAGTGTATGGGAAGAATGCATCCAAGAAGAAATAAGATTAGCGAATCGTGAAGCGTTACTAGCAAGGGATGAGGATCAAGCCCTAGCTATTCACACCAAAGGAGGAAGGAAGAAACCCTACTTCCAAAAGGAGACTCATAAAGAGCCTCAACAATCAAATAAATTCAATCATAAAGAATCTCATCTAAGGAGATTTCAGAAGAGAGGACAACGAAAGGAAAGAGACTACTCATCTGTACAATGCTATCATTGTGACAAGATGGGACACATTGCGAAGATTTGTCCAGCCAAACGAGAAGAATACAAGAGAAAACATAAGAGGCTCCATGTCCATGTAGTCGAAGATGAAGAGCCACCTGCAAAGATGATAAGAGAGGAGATCAAAGGCCATGTCTTGATCTCGGCCCTCTCAGGATCTGTAACACCTGGAGAGGACACTTGGCTCATTGATAGTGGTGCATCCAAGCACATGACAGGACAAAGAAACATTCTCTCTTGTATCTCAGAGAAGAAGTTTTCTCAGAAAGTGACACTTGGCGATGAATACCAATATCCCATCAAGGGAGTAGGAGAATCAAACCATAAACTGAATTCAGGGAATTCACTAAAAATGAAGGACGTACTATATGTACCAGGCTTGAAGAAGAACCTATTCTCCATTTCAGCTTTAGAAAAGAAAGGCTTCAGAGTTGCCTTTATAGATGGAGAAGTTCTTATGTGGGCTAAGTGAGAAACCTTAAATGAAGCAATCATCATTGATAATGAAGAAAATGGCTTGTATAAATAAAAGGGTCACTCAGAGGCTGCTATGACCCACGCCATTGAAAACTCATGTGAACTTTGGCATAGAAGATTAGCCCACATCAACTACAAGGCGCTGCCATACATATGCAAAGCGGTCACAGGTTTACCAGAACTCAAAGGTGACCATAAAGGCGTATGCAATGGATGTGCACAAGGGAAGAACATCAAGAACCCGTTTCCGAAGAGGGACAACAAGACGTAAGGAGTCCTAGAACTCATCCATTCAGATGTATGTGGTCCAATGCCATCATCCTCCATTAACGGGTATGTATATTATGTATCATTCATTGATGATTACTCTCGTAAAACCTGGATATATTTCTTGAAGACTAAAGATGAAGTGTTCATTAATTTCAAGGAATTCAAAGCCTTGATAGAGAACCTTTCTGAAAGAAAGATTAAGATACTCAGGTCAGATAATGGAGGAGAATATATCTGAAAAGAGTTTGTGAACTTCTGCAAAGATGTTGGGATCAAGAGGGAACTCACTACTCTCTATAATCCCCAACAAAACGGTGTAGCTGAACGAAAGAACAGAACCATACTAGAAGCTGTGAAGACTATGATCCATGATCAAGATCTTCCTATGTGCTTATGGGCAGAAGCAACAATGGCAGCTGTTTATGTGCATAACCGATTATTCCATAGTGCACTTGGGCTCAAGACACCAGAAGAGATGTTCACTGGAAAGAAGCCAGAGGTATGCCATCTCAAAATATTTGGCTGTGCAATGTTTATTCATATACCTAAAGAAAAGAGAAACAAGTTGGACCCTTAAGGAAAGAAGGGGATATTTGTGGGACACTGTGAGGTCTCCAAGGCCTTCAGAATCTATATACCAGGTCAACATCACATTGAGATCAGCAGGGATGTGACCTTCGATGAAGATGCAACGCTCAAGAAATCTAAACTATGCCAGCTTGAAGAGATATATGAAGAGGAACCTGTAATCCCCAGTACTGTAATGAGGGAGGTTCCCAGAGCTGCAGAACCAGTGAGGGAAGTCGTAAATTCCCCTGATGAGGAACTTCTAGAAGACCATGATATAGTAGAAGTGCAAGAACCCCCTCAGATGACGATCCTCCATAAAAGAAAGCTAGCTTGGGCTAGAGAGTTTATTCAAGATGGAGAGAAGTACAGTGTTCCCCAAGGAACTACGAGACAGGTGAAAAGACCAAAGCCATTCTCCAGTTATATGGCTTTGATGTGTGATCTCCTAGAAGAGGAGCCTACCTATTTTGAAGAAACCATTCAGAGGAAAGAATGGACAGATGCCATGATAGAGGAATATCAATCCATAATGAAGAATGAAGTATGGGAAATAGTTCCCAGATCGAAGAATAAAGATATGGTATCCTCCAGATGGCTCTTCAAAATAAAACATGCTGCTGATGGAAGTATTGAGAAATATAAAGCAAGATTTGTGGCTCGTGGCTTTTCCTAGAAGGAAGGTATTGACTATGAAGAGACATTCGCTCCTGTGGCCAGATACACTTCGACCAGAACCATCATAACTCTTGCAACTAAGATGAAGTGGAAGATGCACCAGATGGACGTGAAGACATCTTTCCTAAATGGTGTAATCGAAGAGGAAGTGTATATAGAGCAACCTCAAGGATTTGAGGTTGAAGACAGGAAGTCTCATGTCTGCAGATTGAAGAAATCCTTATACGGATTGAAGCAATCTCCTAGAGCTTGGTATGGCCATATAGACAGTTTCTTGACGAGCTTAGGCTTTACCAAAAGTAAAGAAGACTCAAATCTCTACTTCAAAATTATGAACAATGAGCCAATAATCTTACTTCTATATGTGGATGAGTTATTCTTAACTGGAGAAGAAAAGCTCATCACTGAATGTAAAAAGAGACTTGCCTTAGAATTTGAAATGAAATACCTTGGTCTAATGCATTATTTCTTAGGTCTTGAGGTATGGCTGAGTCCTGAGAAGATCTTCCTTAACCAAGGGAAGTATACGGTCGAAATCTTGGAATGCAAGCCCATGAATACACCCATGGAAGTGAAGCTGAAGCTGCTAGTCGATACTTCATCAGAATTGATTGATGCCACACTGTATAGACAAATTATTGGATCGCTGATGTACCTGATGAACACCAGACTAGACATTTGTTTTGCTGTGAACACCTTGAGTCATTTTTTGGTAGAACCCAGATGTGTTCACCTAGTGGTTGTAAAACATGTGATGAGGTACCTTAAATGTACACTAGATTATGGTCTCAGCCATGATGGAGATCATGATTTCACATTGAGTGGATATATTGATGCATATTGGACAGGAAGTGTTTCTGACAGGAAAAACACTTCAGGATGTTGTTTCAGTTTGGGATCAACTATGATCTCGTGGCAGAGTAGGAAGCAATCTAACATTGCTCTTAGCACAGTGGAAGCAGAATACATTGTTGCATGTTCTGCCAGCGGCGAAGCTATATGGCTTCAAAAGTTTTTGACCGACCTATTTGACTTAGAGATGAGAGAAACCTTGATTCTATGTGACAACCAGAGATGCATAAATATGACAAAGAATCCTGTATTCCATGATAGGTCGAAGCACATAGAGATCCCTTATCATTACATTCGTGACATGGTATAGAGAGGAGCCTTAAAGCTCCAGTACATTAGCATGGATGAACAGGTTGTTGATGTGTTGACCAAGCCCCTCTCTCGTGTGAAGTTTGAGTACTTCTGAGATAAGCTTGGCATAGTCCGAAAGGACCTTCCTCGAAAGGGGGAGTAGTTGCTGTGATGAGATATTCCCTGCTTCCAACCTTGTGGTTGTGATGTAAAGCAGGATGTGTTCCTTGCTTCTGACCCAGTTGTTAGACATAAAGCAAGATGATATGTGTTCCTTGCTTCTGACCTAGTTGTTAGACGCAAAGCAATATGAGATGTGTTCCTTGCTTCTGACCCAGTTGTTAGACGTAAAGAAAGATGAGATGTTCCTTGCTTCTGACCTAGTTGTCAGACGTAAAGCAAGATGAGATGTGTTCCTTGCTTCTGACCTAGTTGTCAGACGTAAAGCAAGATGAAATGTTCCTTGTTTCTGACCTAGTTGTCAGATGTAAAGCAAGATGATATGATGAGACTAGCACTGAGCTTCCGGCTGGATAGCTGTGACGTAAAGCCAGTCTAGTATCCTGCTTCCGACTGGATGGTTTTGACATAAAGCAAGATGAGTATCTTGCTTCCAACTTGAGCGCTGTGACGTAAAGCAAGACGATGAGATGAGACAAGTACTGAGCTTCCAGCTTGACAGCTGTGACATAAATCCAGTCTTGTATTATGATGAGCCATCCTTGTGCTGTGATGATGATGATGTATTAGTTTTTATACTAATACATATTGATGCAGATGATGATGGCATTCCTTTGAGAATGGCGATGTTGCCGATGAAGAAAACTTCCGATGATTTATAGATACACAAGTCAATGTTCCAAGATGATATTGATGATGCCGTCCTCTCACCCACTTGATGCTGTTGATGATGCTGTCCTCTCTCTCTCACATGCTGCTGCTGAAGAATACCCTTCTTGTTAAGGGGGAGTGTTGAAATAATGTAACTGCAAAGAGTATTCTTATTATTATTGATATATTATTCATAGGATCAATCCCCATTGTGGATTGATCATGTCGGTTATTGTAATAGGACCAAATCCCTTTTTGCGGATTGGTCAAAATACAATTGTAATAGGCAGAATAAGAAGTCGGCCCCAACAGATATTAAAGAAGCCCAGAAATATAATAAAGGTGGTTTTACCCACCCAGTTTGAGAAGTCGGCCTTGCCAGTGAAAAGACACTTCACACGTGCTAGACTAGTATAAATAAAGGAGGCTAGCGCCTCACTTAGACACAACTCACTTTCTCATTTTGAGAGACAAGTTCAGATCTGCTACCGGAGAAGAAGGAGAGAGAGAGAGTGGCGCATATCTGGGAGAGGAATTTATGTATTTGTTTAAGAGATCTCTTGGCATTGTATTGATTATCTATATTAAGGAAGTTTTGCTGGGTTTTCTTCCCCTAGAGGGTTTCCCAGGATAAATGTTGTGTCTCTTGTGATTGTGTATTTCTCAATGATCTTGGATTATGCTATTGTTATCTAATGAAATGAAAACATCTATAATAATGGCTTAAACATTAACAATTTAACCCTCTTCTGTTGAGTTTCGGTGGGTTGAACCTCACCCTAGCTCAACCACTATTCCATTCTCAGCCACAACAAGTCAATCCTGGGAGGCACATATGAGGTATTTTGGCAGAGGATCTGTGGAGGAGGTTGTTGCTGCAAGGAAGGGTGTCACCACCTGTTTATATTTGTTCCAACAACCTTAAGGAGGGGCCGAACCTTGTAGGGCTTGCTAGAAGGAGGGTCGAACCCTCTAACAACTTGGAGGTGCATTGGAGATGATAGCAGGACAACAAGAACTTCCCTAAGACCCTAGAAACCCTAGGGATACTACAAACTTGTTAACAATGTTCTCTCCATTAACAGGGAAGATAGCTTACAATGCCAAAAAGAGAACCCTTTGCTTGAAGGAAATGGTTCTATTTATAAGTTTAGTTCGTGGTTCTTGGCCTTCCAACTCCCCGACTCTTCAGTGTCCCTTTATAACTCTTGAGCTTCTCAAGCTCTCAACTCACTACAAATTTCGTTTTATTCTCATTTTGACTATTCAACTAGTTTGTGAGAATAAACTTCAATAAAAACAATAAATTACAAATTGCTTGCACAAGTGAGACTTGATCAATGATATTTGGGAAAAAAATTCCCTCTGTTATTAACTCATGCCTGACTTTTCCAATACTTGTGCATTTCCTTGCCCATTCTCCAACATTGATATATTAGGTTGCACACTTTCCATTGCTATGGTTCCTGAGCACTCGTTGCATTTACATTTAGTTAGAAATTACATTTCTTTCACATTTATTTGTTGTATTCCCTGCATCATTCTCCATTGGCGATGGATCTTGCTTGACAATGACTCCATCTTGAGTTGAGAAGGCTTTAGATCTTTTTGAAGAAAATATTTCCATCTCCCTTCAGTCTAAATCCTCTTCATCTCTTCAATCTACACCCAATTATCAAATCTGCCCTATGAGAAACTCTATTACAATGTTGTGATTGTTCTCTCTCTCTCTCAAGCTTTCAATAACCAAAGTGATGAAACAATGTGAGAGAAAAATGATAAGAAAGTGCCTTGGCCACAACAAAGAAGCAAATTGATATGACATTTAACAACCAAGCAAGATACATACTAGCTAAAAAATTATTTGGTTGATTAAGAGATGGGAAATTGTTAAATGATGGGAATGATAATGTAACAATTAAGATGACATTGAATAGCGAAGGGAGGCACAAAGTTGATATTTTCTATGATTTTCTCAATGAGCTTAAAAGCTATATGCCAATTCATGCAACACAAAGCATTAAACCAACAACTTTCATAAAATAATTTTTGTCAATTAATTAACAAATTCCACCAACAATTTAATATAACATAGCAACAATGAGTTAAGAACCAAGTATGCCTTGCAACCAGTGGATTTACATATAAATGAGTATGGAGATTGTTATCACACTAAGTTTCCTTGGGTCTTTAGTTTGATTAATACTTTTTTAAGCCTTATATTTTAATTTTTTGAGTCTCATCCTCTTAAAGTTTGATGTTAGGTTCATCTTAGACGATTAAAGTTTTGAGTCATAGTTCTTGTTTGGTCCTCAATTTGGTTTATGGTTCTAGAACCTCTTTAGCTCATGACTCATTTTTGGTCCTCATCATGACTTGTACCTGAATTGACTCCTTTCATTGCTAAACTAATGTGACTCCTCTTTCTCTTCACTCATGACCTAGTAAGCATGTCTCGTTGTACTCGCTTACCTATCCAATCATTTTTTGATTTGGAAGTGCTTCTTACTCATGAGGCAGTTCCGTAGCGCTTGCCACATTTATCATCCATCCACTCCAAGTCATGATTGCCACGACTGAGACCGTGTCCCTTCTTTTCAGTGCCCAAAGTTGGTTAATGTGCCTTCAAAATATCTTGCATTTATGATCCTTGGTAACCGTTTCTTAATTTTGAAAAGTCTAACAGTGCTGCGCTACGCAAGTTTGCCAGTTCCGATCAAGTGACCGCATGTCTACTTACTCTGATGCTGTGAGAGATTCCAGGGTCGAAGTTTCCTCAATTTCATCCTATGATCGCGCTGAAGACCTCAACAGGTGTCGAATTTACAGGTATCCTGTGCAACCTCCTTTGCATATTAATTTTCTCAGGAAATTTATGCTCAGGTTTTCGGTTTGTTAAGCCTGCAGGGTAGTAAGGAAACCATATTTGCATACCTGAAAACGTCCTTGCCCGTGTCCATGGTCTGATTACTGTCGTTTTCTTTAACCATTGAAGTCGCAGGCCTGTAATAGCTTATCCTTTGTGTATGCGTTGCGCTACCTAGAGGCGCTGCTCAAACCCTCTCTGTTTTCCTTGCTCCCTTTCATCCTCTACAAAGAGCCATTCTAGATTACCTCTTCACAGTCTACGCTCTAAAAAACCTGTACAAGTCTAAAGGTCTATTTCCCATAGTCAAGCTCGACTTTCTAAGCATTGTCAATTTTAAGAGCCATCTTTGTACATTTGAAACCTCAATTGAAGCTTTCTGGTCATTAGCATCCCTTAAGCCCCCCAACAACCCTTATTTTTGAGTCATGGAGACCCCTCAGTCGAAGAAAGCACACAAAGGTGGCAAGATAGTTAGGACAGAACCTGTGGACATGCGCCTTTTTGACACAGAGCCCATGGCAAGGGATATATTTCAAAGAGTAGGATGCCTCTCTTTCTTCCAGAACATGCAAAGAGGCCATCCAGAGGTAGCAAAACAATTTGCATTAAATTTTGATGGCAAGAAAACCAGAGTTGGGGATTTGGAATTTGAGGTAACTGAAACCTCCATCTCAACTGCAATAGGGATTCCCATTTCAGGTGAAAAGTGGTTCAAGGCCATGGCTTTGAGTTCACCCTTTGTTAAAGATCTCTTCAAGCCTGAATATTGAGCCAATGAGTTGTCTAAGAGTATGCCAAGGAATCAACTGATCGAGCAGTTTGATAGAATTTTGAAGATCATACAGAGATATTTTACTTGTGAAGGGAGATTTAACACCTTGTATCATTACCACATAAGGCCGTTGTTACATTTTACTGGTA